>JAQFZE010004201.1:0-11563 GCA_034695245.1 Dicyrtomina saundersi
GCATCGAATCCTCTAAAACTTCCATTTCTGACTTCAATGTAGGGTAGCATCCGGCCGCTCGTGACACAAAATCTGGCCGTGCCTCCGGATCGTAAGTTTGAGAGGCTCAACAACACTTCACTCTCCGGGTTTTGATTTGTTTGCTTGGAGAATTGGAAGTGACGGAAGCTGGAATTTGAATTCCAAGTATTTCGAAGAATCGGTGTTCCACCAGGAAGCCAATTGGGTGAGAAAGTTATGGCCTGTAGGAATTTCAAAGTGATTGTAATTTTGCAATAATTATTGTTCTGCTTTTAATTATTTAAACCGTCGTTTTGTTTTGTTTGTAAATTTTAGTAGTGACTTCCCCGCACCTCAAAAAAAGTTTGAGTTTGTTGAGCCCCGCAAGAAAAGAGAGAAACTGGGGACATATTTTTCCGCTGTTGTTGATTTGCATCCAAAATGATTGTAATGTGACTCCGGAGACTACCTAAAAGTTCCGTTGCCTGTTTCATAAGAAGAGCAGTTTGCCTACGACCCTTTTGAATTCCCTTTGGCATCCTATCATTGCTCGCGTGCCATGCTCTCTCATCATTCACGGAATGGAAATAATTACTCGGCATGTCTTCGTGACTGTGATTTTCATCTCCTATATGGTGAGTTGCATTTAAAAAATAATAATTTACATTTTGTAATATAACTTTAACCAAAAATTAGCCAAAATTAGCTAAAAGGTTAGCATCTCCATTGGGTCGGAGCCGGCACCGGCCCGAAGTAAATGCTGATATTATATACTTACGAATTATTTCCAACTCATTGATGTACAGGATGGCCCGCCGTTCCTTGAGTATGATCCCATGATCCAGCAACGTTTTGTACAGTTTGGAGTTGTTCGCATTACGACAGGACTCAAAGGTGCGACAGGCCACAACGAGTGTGGTACAGAGAAACCCGGACGTTTTGGTTCGCTTCTTGCTCGTGAGGAGTCCTGGATACGGTTTGTCGTCCAAGGACATACTGTAGTATGGGAATTTAAAGTCGATGATCCATTTGTTCATCGTGGAGGCAAAATATTTGTCTTGCAGTAGAATTATTTCACATTTTGGAAAATAATTTTGAATCATGTCGTTCAACATTTTTGTTACGCCGCAAGACCAATCTATTAGCAAACAGACAGAGGATGATCCAGTTATAAAATACGGGCCATCAACCCGCTGCTTTGTGGCAATCATAAATTCGAGCAATAATAGTTATAATTTTTAGAATTTAAATGGTACATCCTAATTCCAATAAAAGTAATGATTTATCCACTTTTCAAAAAAAAACAAAGATTATCAAGGAAAAATCATAAAATACTTGCAGTTTCACATACAAATATTATACTACTTAAATCTTACATTGTGTGCTGAAAGTAGGTTGTGAAGTTGAGAAAGTTATCGTGAACAGCAGCACCAATAGCAAAAATAATGACATCTCTCCTTTTAATAATACAGATCTTCGAATACTGAATTGAAAAATGTGACCAGCAGAACTGTGTTATTTTTGTAACCTTTTTTTTAAAGTTTGGATTAGATCCGTACTGCAACCATTTAGAAAATGGATTAAAAACCCCTGCATCTCATTCACGTCTTTTTACTCTTTTTAAAGGAAACGTTTTTGTGTAATTGAATTGATGAGCGGCATTTCTATATATTCGATGCTGCTATGCTATGCATAAGACGATTACGATTAGTTTTAAGTAAACAGTGAATTCCGTAATAATTGTTATAGCACGTAGCAAACTTTTGCATATATCGCCTGTGAAGAATCAATATGAGCCATATCCACACGTAGAAAACAAAATGAACTATCTACAAAATTTAAATGTGATACTGAAAGCATGTAAATAGAACATTCTGCGCTTTCCAAAACTCTTGCAAATAAGACACTTTGTACTTTTAAAAAACATGTAAATAGAACATTTTGCACTTTTTAAAAAACATGTAAATAAGGCATTTTGCACTTTCCAGAAACTTGCAAATAAAACATTTTTTACTTTTTAAAACATGTAAATACAACAATTTACACTTTTCAAAATCATGCAAGTAGAACATTCTGCACTTTGCAAAAACTAGTAATTAAAATTTAACGCATCTCATTTAGTGTTCTTTTGACATAGCTCATTTTAATTCTAGCTTTAAAAAAACGGATACAAACCATTTTCATTCTTCACTCAGGATGTGCTACAATTACCTGTCAGACTGATGCATACAAAATTACGTCTTTAAGACTTTAAGCTGTTGTTTTCGTTCTTACTTGATGACTGATGCTGAAAAAAATCAACCCGGGACACGCTATGCTAATTACTTACTCGTCAATTTCAGTGTGCATTTCCGAAATGCATTGAGAAATAATGGAACCTAATTTAAATCAAAATTGGTTTTTGTGAGAAAAGAACTATAATGAGTAGCAACCAAAACTTAAGCTGTGACACAACTAAGGAAAGAAAACAAGCTAAAAAAAAACTACAAAATGTAAAGAAAAACAATTTATTCATTCAAAATAATTATTGTAATTGCACGATTCACAAGAGCTGCCGTTTAGTGTAACAAAGTTGTGGCACGACGCGCCTCAATTTAACCACAAGTTTTAGTGAGTGAAAACAAGCAGTAAACAGTTTAGTAGAATTAATCGAAAATCAAATTCGAAATACATAATTACATCGCAGTACGTTGACATTGCACTTGTTTGAAGTTTGTAGCAAAACTTTAGCATGTCAAAATATCCACTAAATTTTCTGGTGTAATTTTACTCGCTCAACATTCTACTGCTTTTGCATCGATCTGAATTATTAAAGAACTTTTGATTTATTTGAATTTTCGAAAATAATGAAACTTGACTTGTAGCTAATTGGCCAGTAATTCCATATGTTACAGGTAACGAGTGCAATTATACAACTAAAAGTCCTATGTATATTATACGACAATCAAATTCAATCTGCAATCTATAGCGTATCACGACAGTATTTCAAATACTAGCAGCATAGTTAATTAAAAGTAAGTAAAAAAGTATATAAAAAGTTTACAAAAATAAAAAAAATAAACTATAAAAATATTCACATGCATATGGTACATATATATCGACATGGTACATCTTATCAGTAGTAATATCAGTAGTTGTAAAAAATATATCTTGCGAATGCAAACTGTCAAAAAATTGCTTTGAATAGTACAATACATCTGTAAGTCTGTAAGTAGCATTCATAATCTCGTAAGTACAAGGTCACGGTATAAAAAAATAAAAAATAATAACTATTTAATCTTACACTTTAATCATACCTAATAATAATAACCTATAATAACGCATATCGCCTGTGAAGAATAAAAATGACACAAATACATTTTTAACTAAAATTATAATAAAGTGTGTGTCAAATAAACTAAATGCGTAAAATGTTAGTTACTAGTTTTTGAAAATTGCAATATATTCTATTCGCATTTTTTGAAATGTACAAAATTTATTCTATTTGCATGTTTTGGAAAAACAAATTAAACAAGCAAATGATCTGTAAAAAAACAAATTCAAATATCTTGATTTTTAATGCATGTAAAGAGAGCATTTTACACATTTCAAAAAACATGCACAAATTGAACACTTCGCACATTTTAAAAACATGCAAATATAACATTTTGCACATTTCAAAAACATGCGAATAGAACATTTTGCACTTTTAAAAAACTTGTAAATAGAACTGTTTCCTCTTTTTAAAAACATGCAAATAGAACATTTTGAACATTTTCAAAAACATGCAAAAAGAACATTTTACACTTTTGGAAAAACATGCGCATAAAACAGTTTGCACTGTTTAAAAAAGCCATCATTAGAATTTTATTTAAAATTGCATATGACTCATTTTGATTCTTCCCTGACAATATGCTAGTATTACTTACATAATTACCTCCTACGCTATATAAGCTAAGCACTATCCACATAACTGGGTGAATTATCGATTTTCTGAACGTAGTACTTCCTTAGTGAGCCGTCATGATGGGACGAAAGTGTATTTGACGGTAAATCCTGAACGTGCTGATAACGTGTTGGATCCCCATTATGACTACTGATGTCCCTATCTCCATAGTGGCCTTGGCCGTCTGATGTAATTTCTTCGGATGTTGGTTTGCTCGAGTAGCTGACGCTATCCCCGAAATCCGGAGCTCCGACTTTGTACGTCTGAGTCTTGGGCGGGAAGGGTGGGATGAAGGGGAGGCGGGAGATGGCTTCCTTCACGCCTTTCCTCTGTTCTTTGGCTGTGGGGCGCGTGGTGGGTCCCGCATCGGGTAATTCGTCCGAGCCTGAAGAACCCGGGTAGGAGGATGGGGGTCCAATGATAGGAATGTTATATTTGCCACCACTACTACTGCTACTACTACTACTATGTTGACTATGTTGAATATGGTTTGGATCCTCCAGATAGACTAAGCCACCGACTGACGGATGAACTGCCCGTCCCACGGGGATACCCGGGTCGGTTGAACTGTATAGTAGACTTGCCCTGGGGGTCACTCCCAAATGGCCGATGGTATAGGAGGCGACGGAGGACTTGACTGGGGCAATGTTCACGTCGATTGCTTGCTGCTGTTGATCCGGCTGCGGCTCTGAAATATACTGCTGCTGTTCTTGAGGATTTGGCACGTAGCGAATCACCTGTTGCTCCTGGTGGAACTGCTGTTCTTCGGAGGAGGAGGAGCTTACAGCTCCGCCCTGTGGGTGGAGCGGTGAGTATTTGATTGACTGCTTCAGCTGGTGTTGGTGTTGCTGCTGTTGCTGTTCCTGCAGTTGTTGTTGTTGTTGTTGCGCTTGACTTGGACTGAGTGCATCTTCAGCCTGGAAATAAGTCTGTGGCTGGAGCTCCTGCCCCTGTTCAATGAGGGGTGGAGAGTAGGTGGACGGGAAATGGCTGGTGATCGTATTTGGACTGTAGACTTGTTTTTGACTGATTGACTGCTCTTCCAGAAGTGGGATGCCCCTCCCACCATAATTGTAGGCATGAGCCGAGGCCGGGACTGGGGGTTTCGTCGCGGGTCCCGCTTTGAAAAATTCGATAGGGACCAAGTTACTTTTTGGTTTTCCATGATTTTTCCCAGAACGACCGCTTCCACTGCTGCTACTTCTACTGTTGCCATTGCCGACGCTAAAGTCATGATGATTGCCACTACTGTGACCGTGACTGTATGTGTGAGAGAGGAGTGGAGCGTCTGGCTTGGCTTGTTTGAACCGAATATTTGAATTGGACGAGTCGGCGCCGTACGGGTGCGGGGAGCCTCCGGGTCCGTGAATTAGAATTCTTTTCGATTTCCCGCCCGTCTTGCTGCTACCGCCGCCGTGATTGTAGTGAGAGTGTGTAATATATTCCGGCTCAAATTCTTCCGCTGACTCTGGCCCTGGCCCAGCTCTGTAGCCGTGTGGGATTTGCTTGTAGGGGGAGGGGATCTCTGGGGGCGGGGCTCCGGAGGGGGAGCTTCCGTAGTGTGGACTGTGATTGTGATGACTAATTAGTTTTGTATTGGCTCGTTGAAGGATTGTTGTGATTTTCGTGGGTCCTCCTGGGCCAATTCCACTGGGGCTGGCTGATTCGTAGTAGAGGGAGTTGGGGGATGGGGAGGGGGAGTGTGATTGTGGGGGCGGGGCGGCGGATGGATAGAATGAGATGGGCGTGCCGCGATTTATCGTTTCGACGCTGGGGCTGGACTGTAGAATGTAGGGGGAGTGACTTGGACCGGGTCCGGGTCCGTGTCCGGGACCGGGTCTTTGGCCTCCGGGTGATGAATAGCGATAGTTGGGGTCAGACTCGTAAATAGAAGAGGGCGGAGTTGGAGAGGGTGGTCCTGCGGAGGGCGTGAGTGCATTTCCGTGCTGATCGATGTAATGGTGGTGGTCGATGATACGGACGTCTACGTTCGGATTCGGATTGGCACTTGGATTTGGGATCGAGATGGAATTTTGGTTTTTGCTGTAGAGGAGAGATGGAGAGACGCTTGGTCGTTGTGCTTTGAGGGGGTAGGATAGAAATATCGGGGACTGGGATGGACTGTAAGACTGGGGTGAGGGGGAAGGTCCTCCTCCGCCGCCACCTCCTCCGTGTCCGTGTCCGTGTAATTTAATCCGTGATTGTCTGTAAGCTGGTGCGGGGCTGGGTCCAATGTATTCGTATTGAGGAGCGATTGAAGGACTTAACGGTTGTTGATTGGAATACTTGACGCTGCTCCCACTGGTTTTTGGGTGGGAGGAGGACACGAAGTACTGCTGTTGCTGAGGGGCTGCTTCGTACGAAGGTTCCTTCCCTCCTGGACCGGGTTGACTGTTTGGCTCTCCGTCGTAGGAAACGTCCGCTTTGAACCCTGCTTTCGCGTCTGATGTGTACCGGACCACCTGTGGGTGTTTCAGTATTATCAAAATTAATTTTTAGACTTTTAGTATTTTTTTAAAAGAATATTTGTATAAATAATTACGCTTTCTTTTACTGGTTTTTACGCATTTTTAGTGTGTTATACTAAAATTATGGAACGTAATTAAAAAATAGGACCAATTTTTTACACTATACAAGTTCAAAACTTGAAATGTACTTTATTTAAAAATACATTATACATTATGTAATGATACTGTGAGTGAAGAATCAAAATTTGGGATATCCAATTTAAGCTGGAAATGAGCTAATTATGTCAAATTTACTACATAAGATAGATACGAAAAATGTTAGTTACGAGTTTTTGAAAAGTGCAAAATAATCTATTAACATGTTTTTTTTTAAATTGCAAAATTTTCTATTTTCATGGTTTTTAAAATTGCAAAATATTCTATTTACATGATTTTTAAAAATTGCAAAATGTCCCATTTAAATGTTTTTTAAAAGCGCAAAATATTTTATTTACATGTTTTTTAAAAGTGCAAAATGTTCAATTTTTAGCTGTTTTTAAAAAGTTCAGAATACCGTATATACGTGTTTTTGAAATTTTGCAAATTATTTACATGCTTTCAGGATCTCGATATTTTAATTGCTTTTATAAATAGTGCATTTAATTTTCAGTAAAAAATGGATATAGGTTATTTTGATGTTTCACTGACAGTATGTTTACTAAATTAAATATGCTACGTGCATTCGAAACCGAAACATTCTTAATTTCAAGTAGCGTACTCTTTAAATGTACTTAATTCTCAAGGCAATCGATACCCAGCCTCGTTTAAAACTATGTACCTTATAGATATTTCCAACAGTATTACACGGACCTACAATAGTGTACGGGCTTGTAATAGTGCACGGGTCTGTTAACCCTGCATTTAAATAGTACACGGTCGTAATTATGTAAACTATCACAGGAAATACTGCACATACATACGTATGTTTTAATTTACTTGTATTTCACGCTAAAAGCTAAAACAAAACTTTTACTAAAAGCCGAGACTCCAATAGCCCAAGAAATTACACGCTAATGAGTTGTGAATGGAGAGAGTTAAAATTCTGTAAAAAAAAATGTGTTATACAATTTCATAATAATTAATATTGTTTCTATTTTTCGGTCAGTGGTCATAATCCCTGAGGAAGGAATCAGCAGGAAAAAACAACATGCTAAAAACAATAGAGTGCCTCTCACTCAGTCAGTCCAAACACGTAATTATAAGAATTATAACAGAAGCGCAGAAGAAGGCAGGAGATTGAATACGAATTAGTAGAATTCCTGTAGAAAGCCTGTGGGCATTCACATAACATGTGAAACATTGTTTTTGTTTTTTTTCTCTTGATATTTGTTTGTGTTAAAAAAATGGAATTAAAACTGGTTTTTACAATTTACAACAACGCAACGGCTGACAACTTATGAAACTTTCCCTTTTTTCTCACCAATCCAAAATCCATCTCGATCACCCTCACATTACGTTACTTAACCAAATCAAAAATCAAACCAAACCAAAACGGCTCAGCGACACGACTCACTAGTCAGCTGATCCTGAGCTGCCAAAAAGAACTTGACAGGTTCGACAACCGTATATAGGAAATGGGGCAATCAATTATAAAAAAATTCTAGTAGGACAGTAGGAGCGCGCATCAATTTCGATAAGGGGTCGTCCACAAATGACGTTATCGGTAGGGTCAATTCCCCCAATTGACTTCAACTTGGCTTCTGGTAACATACCATGTTAAAGATAGCCATTTACGCTATGGTTAAGCTAATGAAAGGAGAAAATAAAAATGGATAATTTTTGATGACGTCATTTGTAGACGATCCCTTATTTAAGATAGAATTTTTTTAGCCAGCGTAATTGCAATTTAAATATTTCATTAAATAATCTAATTCGATAATATGACTCAATTTTTAAGTGACATGTCATTTTTTGCATCACGACAACAATGACCATTCATAACGTAATAAATCCAGTTGGGAAATAATCGTAATATCCTTTTGTTCTATGTTGGAAGCGTGGGAGTTTTATTCCGTTTACAAAATGTTGTTCTAAAATACCTGATTACGTGATTGTGTCATTTTAAATTGTATTGTAATCAGTTTGTTTTTGTCTGACTGAAACGCAGTAGAGTATTTGTAAAAGTGTGTGTGTTGGAATTTGGAATTCAGAATTTTCACACGCACTCTACACTCGTTCCCGTTATCAGTTGAATTCGAATTTATTGTACAACATTCTTAAGCTAAGGTTTAGCCGTTGCCGTTGCCGTAGCATTACAGACAGACAGAGATATACAGTTTCCTAATGGAAATTAAACAGGATTGTTTAGTAATAAAGTAGGATGCTGTAATACCTACATTTGGTTCTTGGTAATTGCATTGGAATTATTGTAGAAAAAAATTAAAAGGAGTTAATTATTAAATATGCATTATATAGGATGTATGAGACTCACTTGTGTTCTTCCGTCCGGCAGTGCGACTGTATATTCTCCAATGGTCACTTTCCCGTCCCGCCGCTCCTGATGCGCGAAGTCGTCCGCGCCGTAGGCAAATGCGTAGTTCTTTGAGCTGGGATTCTGGTAATTTACGACGTTGGTGCTGGGCCGGTTGTCCTACAGGTCAAAAGGGAAAGAAATATTGACAGAAATTTGAGAATTAATTAGGTAATTAGTTAACAAATTATACTATTTAGAAATTAGGCAGTTTCAATGGAAGGTTATTCATTAGTAAGGCGCTCATATTATATGACTATTTCTAATTAAGGGGTATTTTTAAATCATGCAAAATGGCATAGATCTATGAGCAAGTTTAATATAAGTTACAATTTTTTGAATTATTTGAATATTTTTGAGCGGTGCAAAATGACGTATTGGTACGTTTTTTTGGAAGTGAAATTTTCTATATTGGGTTATTTTTGAACGGTACAAATTGGCATATATGCATATTTAAAACACAAGTTAAATATCTTGAGTTGGGATAATTTTGAACGGTACAAAATGACGTATCTGCTTGTTTCTAAAACACAAATATTTTATATTTGAATATTTTTGAGCGGTCCAAAATAGCATATCGGAACGTTTTTGAGCAGCGAAATATTTTATATTGGGGTATTTTTGAAAGGGGGCAACATGACATATCTGTACATTTAGAACATGCAATGTATTTTAAAATTGAATATTTTTAAACGATGCAAAAATGCATATCTGCTTGTTCCTAAAACAGAATTATTTTATATTTGAATGTTTTTCAGAGGTGCAAAATGGCATATCTGTACATTTTTCAGAAGCAAAATATTATATATTTGAATATTTTTGAATGGTGCAAATTGGCATATCTGCTCATTTAAAAAATTTTAAATATCGTAATTATATTGGAATATTTTTGAACGGTACAAAATGACGTATCTGATTGATCCTAAAACAGAATTGTTTTGTATTAGAATATGTAGTTTCAATTTCAAACCATGCAAATTGGCATATATATTATGCGCATTTAAAACATGCCACATATTTTATTTCTGAATATTTTTAATCGATGCAAAACTACATAACTGCTTGTTCCTAAAATGGAAATATCTCCTTCAATATCAGTGCAATGGTCGTACACTAACCTTAAGTCTACATTCAAAATTGTGTGTACGAATATACTTACAGAAAAAAATCCCGGGTCGGTCAGCTGCCTCCCGACGTAATGCGTTGCTGAGGATGTCAAGTCATTGTTGCTGTCACTATTATTATTTTTGCTACTGTTACTCGTGGCTATGGCGGTTTCAGTGGCCGTGGCCGCTGTAGTCTCAGCCTCAGCAGCTTCACCAATCCTTCGATTTAGTTCAACTTGAGGCGCAGATGCAGAGGCTTGAGGCTCAGAATTCTCATCAGTTGTTGCTTTCAAAACATTTTTTGAATTTTTTGGCGGGTCGATTTCGGTTCCGGTTTTGGTTTCGGTTTCGGTCCCAGTTTCGGTTTGCGGGTTGGGTAGGGGCGTCCATTCATTTCCGGCGATTTGCCTTGGACGAGGACTCCCTGTGACTACAGCTGAAGAAGATGACGGCGAGATGGGCGATGACGATGGAGATGGCGACGGTGCTAGAGATTTCTGTTGTAGTGATGGGAACGGCTTCCCCACAATGATCTCTTGCGCATTGGCAGATAGGTGACTGGGACTAGATGAGATGAGGGCTATTAATAGCAGGTAGCAGATGGAGATACTTGTTTTGCCCCTCCTGCATTTTGTATGGCCAGACGGAATTTCTTGGTCCTAGGGGAAAATATACACAGGTAATAAGTAATTTTATTTTTATTCAAACTTTTTACACCGGTAATGTGGAAAAAATAAATCCTGTTTAAAAAAATGTCCATTCTTAGCTACCAATAAAATTCACTATGTACACAAACAAATGTCAACATCATGAAAGCATGTTAAAAGAATATTTTGCACTGTCAACATCATGAAAGCATGTAAAAAGAATATTTTGCACTTTTCAAAAACGTATAACTGGAGGATTTTACGTTTTTTTAATCGTGTAAATAGAACATTTTGCACGTTTTAAAAGCATTTAAACAGAATACTTTGCACTTTTCTAAAACATCTAATTCAAATATTTTGCACGTTTCAAAAAATGTGTAAATAGCACATTTTGCGCGTTTCAAAAACATGTAAATAGAATATTTTGCAATTTTTTAAAACATGTAAATAGAACATTTTGAAAGTTTCAAAAGTAAAGAGAACATTTCGCCCGTTTCAAAAAACATGTAATTCAAATATTTTGCAAGTTTCAAAAACGTGTAAATAGAACATTTTTTGTAAGTTTTAAGAAGCAGGTAAATAGAATATTTTGTGCTTTTTAAAAACATGTAAATAAAACATTTTGCACGTTTCAAAAGCTCGTAATTAACATTTACCACATCAATCTTATTCACTGTAGTTTTGAAATATTTTACAATCCCTGCTTAAATTTAAAATGGTCAGTTTTGCTTCTTCACTCACTATAACATTACATAGCACGAAAAGAAATACTTGAATGTAATAAATTCTCGTGGCTGTTTGTCATTTTGCAAACTTCTAAAAGTGTTTTGACCTTTTACTGCGATAGGTCGTTGCCACAGTTGACATAGTGCAATGGTCGCCTAGCGCAAGCAACGTGAGATATTGCA
>JAQFZE010004202.1:0-11563 GCA_034695245.1 Dicyrtomina saundersi
ATGGGAATTGCGTCTAGTCTGTGCCTTACCTACCTACCTACCTACCTACCTACCTACCTACCTACCTACCTACCTACAATTAAACCATTAATCATATAAAAAATCAAATCCCACAAGCAGATAGATATTGCATCTCATAATTTAAATTTATTCATGACCATTAGAATTAAGTAGTTAAATTCAAACATGTACATAACATATCTGTACAATAATAGACTCAGGTTTTTTATACAAAAATCATCAAGGCAACCTTTTCCATATTCACACGCACGCCAGACAATAGACTATTACAATTATAGCAACACAAGGGAATTTCAATGCAGTATATGCAGTGTAATAGGTGTACTTGCTCCACACAAGATATAGTGCATAAAAGCAATCCTCACTGCCTCGCTCGATCTGCAGTATAATATATAGTAGTATTTAATTAAATGTCATGATGCGCTAGTTTTATTACTTTAGCTGAATTGATAATTTTTTTTGAATACAAATTCTATAAACATATTTTTATGTACTTTTGAGCAATCTGCCTGAGTCTCATTTTTTTAGCTTAAAATTATGCCAACTGAAAAATAATCACAAGCCAAAAAATTACACTGTCACATCCACTTTCTCACGAGAACCCTTCAAAAGTCTGACAGACGGTTGACAGCCGCCATGTAAATATCAAAAAATAGTAGTAGTAGGTATAGTTATAATATTATATTCACTCTTCGGACAGATACAATAAAAAAAACCATTTAAATCTCTGTAACAATTCGTATATTTAAAACTTCGTCAAAGAATAATTTAGAATTATGCAGACACAATCACAGCTGATGAGCAAGTAGTGTTTAAAATAATAATACTCAACTTTTTACATCATTTAAGTGTATATGACTTTCTACTTGTCATATAGAAATCAAATATGCCAGTGGACAGGTTTGAGTCCTCCTATAGGTTCTTTTAATATATGTATAGGGTATATAATTGCTCACTCACTCCACATAATAATTAAAGTTGTACGCTTACCTGACTCCGGTCATTATCATGTAGCCTATTTAGCATTTGTTTGTATAGAAGCTTGGGGAGACTCCGACCTTGACTTGTTTTGTGATAGGTCCTACAGGACATACTTCGTCATCGTCACACAGTAGTTCATAATTGTATGATGATTGTACAGATATTATACAGTATATGTGGCATGCGGCTGATGTACCTATAATACCTACTTGACTTTTTTTTACCTTTTCTTTAAACGTCAATATTTTTGTGTAAGTATAATAATATAGTGGGCCAATAATAATTGGAATGGTGGAAATTTTCTAATAAAGTCTACGTCGATAACCAACACGATTTAATACACACAAAAAATGAAAGAAAATAATCTCAACTCTAATATCTAATTTAACCAAGTATGTATAATCATTATGGACACACATGCCATACGAAGACAATAAAAGGACACAACGGAACAAGTCCATACGGCCTTTAGACCTTGAAACCTAATTAAATCAATCTCATAAGAAAGAAACATTTGAGACTACCAAATTATGAAAAACAACAGCTGCATTATTATTATTATTATTAAAAGCAGAATGGGTGGTTGTGGTTGGTTGCATGCAGGTACATTTATTTAGAGCTTCACAGTGCCAGTTTAATTCTATAAATCAGCGAGACACAAACTACTAGTCAAATTGTCTGGCTTCCAACGCATATTATATTTTTTACACAGTTTAGCATAAGAAAAGTGTTTTTATTACATCCAATACTGCAAATGTAATAAAACGAAATCTTGTATTAAATCTGTATGTATACCTATATTATGTAATTTGCAATCTTCTGTTAATTGTTATTACATCCACATCTGCTGACCTCACATGAACTGACTAGTAAATTGTACTACAAACTAAGGGTATACGTTGCTAAGCAAGAAATTTGTAGTCTGCAAGATAATTTAGTGTAACAATGATATCATTATAATATAGAATAAAGTCAAAGTGATTATAGTGAGCGTATATAGTACATATATAGGTATATTGAGTTTACCAGCTGGCTGTGTATAGAATTGTAGAATGGAGAATCCCAAAAAACGTGGACCGTCGAGTGTCATTAGTATAAGCGAAAGTGTGGCTCCGCTCGAACCGGAGAACAACAAATGTGTGCGTAAATGTCAAAATATTATGAAAAAACGACTGCCGATTTTATCATGGTTTCCTCAATACAAGAGAAGTTATCTTCTAGCCGACATGATCGCCGGTATTACTGTTTGGTTAACGGCAGTTCCACAATCAATAGCGTACGCCGCAGTTGTGGGTCTCACTCCAGAGGTAAATTAATCAAAAATATACCATTATATCAAAATTAATAATTATTGTGTGTATAAGTAATATAATTGTACATGGTCTGAAAAATGTTGACTTCTTAGTACGGACTCTACTCTCATTTTTGGGGTCCTTTTGTCTACGTCTTCTTGGGTTCTTGCCGTCAAGTGACAATTGGCCCTACCGCCGTTGTGGAACTCCTTACTTTTCAAAAGTGTGGCGAACATTTTCCAGAGTGTGTGATCCTCATGGGATTTTACAGTGGCATTGTTGAACTCATTCTTGGCCTGCTACATTTAGGTGATAAATAAGGAATTTTTGAACAGAATATTGGGAAATCAAATCTGTCCATGTAATGAATGTAATATTAATAAGATTAATAGCTCTAATATGAAAGCAATTTCTTTCGAAATTAAATAAAGTTTTTTACAAAATTCTTTCAGGTTTAGTAATAAGCTTTATATCAGAGCCAGTGACATATGGCTTTACTGCAGGTGCAGCTAGTACAATAGCCTCCGCTCAGATAAAAAATATTTTCGGACTTCGTGGGAAAAGCTCAAAAAGTCAATTTATTTACCTGTGGAAGCACATTGTGGAAGAATTCAGCTCAATTAAGCCTGGCGACACAGTTCTTGGATTAACTTGCATTATGATTCTCTTTCTTTTTCAAGTAAACACACTATTATAATTTAATAATTGCTAGCACAAAGTGATGGCTTACGCAATTAGCAATGGTTTAAATTCTTACGAATTTATTTTGGGTTTTTTCAGTGCACTAATTACATGTGTTCATTTTGTTTTCACAGAAAATAAAAGATGTAAAGGCACCGGCATGCTGTAACAATCCACACCTATGGACTAAAGTATGTGGCACGTTAGCCTTGGCAAGAAATGCTCTAGTGGTTTCTACAAGCTCCCTTATAGCTCTTACCTGGTCAAACCCTCCATTTGCATTGACAGGGTCGGTGCAGAGAGGCTTTCCACCAGTTGCGCTACCCTCCTTTGAATTGCGGAACCCACACAACAATTCCACGACGGAGCCAATGAGTTTTACAGAAACGTTGAGTTTCCTGGGAACTGCCCCCTTGGTGGTTGCTTTCATTGCTATCCTTCAAAATGTTGCGATTAGTAAATCCTTTGGAAGTGGACAGACGATTGATGGGACACAGGAAATGATTGCACTCGGGACAACCAACATAATAGGTGAAAATCTTCAAAATTCAGTCAAATATGTCTCCATATGAATGGCTTACTATCATTTTTTACTACACGTCCATTAATGACGGATTTTGCTAAAGCGACAACGACAACTTATTGTTAGTATTAGTATGTATGAATTTAAATTAGTTTAATTATTTGTAGGTGGCTTTTTCAGCTGCATCCCGGTATCTGGTTCATTTAATCGGTCTGTTGTGAACGACGCCAGTGGGGTCAAGAGCCAACTTGGAGGGCTTTTCGTAGGTTCGTTAATATTGTTACCAACAAAATCCAAAATATCTGAAATTATTTTTACATACTGAAAGTCGATTTTAAATCATACTTATTTCGCTTTGGCGAGAAACCCGATAAAATGTAATAATAAAATAGCTTTTTGTCATGCATATTGTGTTCCAGGAGTTTTGATTCTTTTGTCACTTGGGCTTCTGACACCATCGTTCCAGTACATTCCAAAGGCTAGTCTAGCTGCAGTAGTGATTTGTGCTGTTATTTTCATGATTAAATTTGACAAAATTTTTCTAATCTGGAAAACATCAAGTAAGCTGCAAATCTGCAACCGACTATGTACTTCACCTTTGCGGAATGATATCCGTGAAAATAATACTAATTTAGAATTAAAAATTTTAGTATTTTGTATTGTAAAGTTATTAATTATTAATTAATATTAATTAATGTATGCATCGTTTGTGTAGAGATAGACTTTTTTTGCTGTCTCGTCACTTATGTTTCCAGCCTTGTCCTCGGTATGGCGTATGGGATACTGGTTGGAGTTGGAGTGAGCACTTCCATCATTCTGCTAAAATCCCTCCAACCCTCCGTATCTCAAGAATTACGGACGGATGAAGACACCCGAGTTAAATATATGCTCTTGAAGCCAGACCAAGGATTATATTTCCCAAGTGTAGACTTCATTCGCGACACCATAAATAAATACGCTCGTCTATATGACAATTATCCTATTATTGTTATAAAATGTGATAAATGGACAAAATGGGATTACACTGCTGTTAGTTCCATGATCTCCCTTGCCAAGAGTCTGAGGAAAAATGAGAAGTATTTAATCTTGTATAAACATCCAGCTTCATGGGATGAAGCGCTCAAAACGTTTGGAGAACAATATCCCACTTGTTGCTCGCAGAAAACAGAATTACATGATTATTTTAAAGAAGTAAGTATGAAACAAAGATCAACTGAAAACGAAATCTTGCCCAAACCTGGGCCAAGTAGCTCTCCACTTGAAAAACAAGATGAAAACAAGTCAACCTAATTTAATTTAGCTATATGACATATTTATGGCAATGAAAAAATTAACTAAAATTTCATCCAGCATTTCATATCATCCTCTGCTAAAGGGATGGCAAATGTTATATTCGTGTTGTCATTTACCTCGTTAGAAGTACTTGAATTAATTATTATAAACTATACTGGGAGCCAAGCAGTATAATAGATAATGCCAAAGAATAAAATTATAGTATTGTTGTTTACTTGATTTTGGAAATGATTGTAAAATCATTACGTTAAAAGAAATCAAATTTTATTCCACAATTGGGTTTTTGGCATATATATATGCTTGATCCCGCTATTAGCTTAGAAGGCACCCATCAATGACGTTAAGATTTAGGGGAGGGAAGAGGTGAACGACCTATGTGAACTTCGTATGATGCTTCATTCTGGAACAAAGACGAGAGATCCTTTCTGGAATTGCTAAACTAGTGGAAGGAGGGGGTAAAGTAAGCCTTAGCAAGAGCAAGCGTATTAAATTGCATATTATTTTATGTTAGATTCTAGCGTGTATTTTCTGCAATTCCATTAGTTGTTGACAAACAATGGCCACTATTAGAGGTAAATTTCAAGCAAATGATTAAAGGAGCTCCGCCGCGGCTGCGGCTGCACCAGTACGACCACGCTGAAACTGGGGGCCAAACACAAATGATGTCACCAAATATAATCAAATTTTTTATCCCACCTTGTCATCCTCTTAAGCATGGCGTAAATGCCTGTCTTAACATGGGATGTCGTGCTTTTTCAAAGTGGCCCACTCTCAAGATTGATAGCGCCATTTGCGTGCGGCCCCACTGGTAAATCGGCTTTTCACCACAACACGTGCTCCTCGGCCCTCGATCACACTTCACTTTTTGTTTAGTTTCCTTTTTACCAACACTACCAACAGGACGTGGCAACTATTTTCAATTTCAACTAATTACCTATGTTTGATATATTTGTTTTGTTGCATTTATTATGGTTACTACCAAGTGTCATCAGTTCCAATGATTGTCAGCTAAGTTTTGTAAAGTTGTGTATGAAGGCTGAAGATGAAACGTCAAACGTAGAGTGATAGCTATCGTCGACTTGACTTGTATATTTTACGGATCTTTTTAAGTTGTTGGATTGTGCTACTTAAGTAGTTTGTAGTTTTAAAATTAATTAAGCACATTGCTTGTTATCAATTATTTTGAACAGCATTAACTCTTTACATCTTCTTTTCCATCAAAATGTTTAAAAAACTCCAGGCTGTAGAAGCTGCACGGCGTTTCAGAAGTTCCCAATCTCACTCATCAATTAGTCATTTGTCATCACTGATGACATCATCAGCATCCAGAGTACTAACCAATCCGTCAAAGAAAATTAATATAGGTGCAAGTATGAGAAAAGCGGTCAACATTGTTGACTCCTCTGATGTTTCTAACAATGATAATAATGATGTGGATTCTTCCGACGATTACTTTTTGGAAACAAAGGAGCCAGTTTACGAAGGATGCACAATACTGACAGAAGAAGCTTTAATTACCTTCCCCCGTTTTGATGATTTTCACATGGTAAGTTATTGTTCTCTCCTGGTTCATAAATTATGTTGGTTTTATAATTTCACTGCTTTTTCACTATTACATTCAAAGTTTGAGTCAGTTGACGTTGTAGTTACTGGCGTTCATACAATTGCATTTTGGGCTTATGACTTATATGGGGAATTTAACATAGGTTGTAGTTGTAGGTATGATGTTACTTATGATATTGATAATATGACACCTCAAAAAGCGTGAAAGGATAAATTACTAATCTTAAAATTCCGCTCTGTAGCCCACTTTGCGCTTTGGCTGTCAAGCTATCTCATTAGTTTAAACTTTTAATTAAATGCAAAATTCAAAAGGGCGCAAGTATATGTAGGTAAATTGAATTAAATGAAGAAAATGAACCTAAAAGAATATACAGGATAGATATTTCTAAATTCACTGCAACTGGAATAATTCGTTTAGAATTGGAACTTTCAGTGATTATGTAGAATTTTTGGGGGTATTTCTGGCACCTATGGTGTTCCACTATAATTGGCCTACGTACAGTTTTGTTTAGTTAAAAACACAGAATACAAGATGCATTTTTAACATGATATACATAGTAGCAATAATAATTTACATATTTGTTTTTTTTTCACGTATAATATCAACAATATTATCGTTCCATTTTTTATTTTGTAGGGCAAAACTTTGTGCTGTGGATGCTGTGAATTCATAACTACCTCTAAAACTCGATGCACAACTTGTAATCTTCCTCTGTGCGGTCCCGACTGTAAACAGGCATCTGCACACACAGATTATGAATGCAAAATTTTCACTTTGGACTTCTTATCACAGACAATGGGTGAAATATGGAAGCATCAAAAGCTACGATCCAGAGTGTACTTGCTTGTCGCTGTTTTTCGCTGCCTTTCTTTAAAATTAAAGAGTACTTACAAATGGGGCTTAGTTGAAGAGTTAATGAAGCTGTCTTCTTCAGCGGAGAAAGAAAAATGCTTGTCTTCCTTGGAGAATCTAGGTAACATTGGAGAAATATTTTTAGCTGCGAAGCAAGTTGTGGATTCCAAGTTACATGGAACCTACCCTGCACTAGAGAATCCACCTGATCATGGGGAAATGGTCCAAGTGGCTGACATTGTTATTTCCCTTGCTTGTGTTCTTACGAAATTCAGTTTAAACGCTTGGCCGGGAAATTTACATAATGGGTAATTCTAAGTAGGCACTTTTTAAAAAATTTATTTGAACGCTTGGCGTACTTTTACTGTCTCACAGAATGTTTTCTATAATATTTTGGCTGTGTATGTCAATTGTAAATAGTGTATGCTTGATATTAACTTTTGTTTTTTAGAATGATGTCACTTCTATTCACTGCTGGTAGGATTTCTCATGATTGTAATCCTAACACGACTGCCGTGATGGCAGAAAATGGAACGATCAAATTAGTCGCTGCTTACAACATGGAAGAAAGAACTCGAATAACTTTTGGTCGCCATCTGTCTCATAGTGATTGGTTCCTGCAAGGGTTTCATTACCGTCAACCCTCTTTAGATTATCAATTTTTGACACACGAATTTTGCTCAAATTGCACAAATTGCAGTGATAACAATTCCGGAATAGGTGGTGTTAAGTGTTCATTATGTAATAACGCATTTATGATGCCCGTTGAAGAATCTCTGTGGAGATGTGCTCTTGTCGAATGCAGCAATGAGGGTAGCGCAGGCATTCGTTTAAAATTACTGCAAGCAGAAGATGTGGTCAAGTAAGTGTTTCCTACGTTCAATCAAATCAAGGATATCAAAATAGAAATAATTAGTTTTTCTGCACTCAGTTTGAAGTTTGAAATATTTTGTGTAAATGCATTTTATTGATAGGAAATATAATGCGATGCGTAGTGGATTGAGAGATGACGTAGAAAAGTTGGAAAAAGATATATCTCATATGCAGAGTTCATTGTCGGATTCCCATTTCATTGTACTGGCTTTAAAATTGGAATATTTGAAGAGGGTGAGGCAACACAGGCTTAAAAGTGATGAATTAGTATCTCGCGTAGTTCATTATGGGGAGCAGATTTTGGTTGTTCTGAATTCCGTTATGAAGGGCTTGTCTTACTATAAAGGTATGAATACTTATTATTTATTAAAACTACGTTGTAAAGATACTTTTAGTTTGAATTTTTTACATGTCGTTTCGTTTGTGGAATTTGATATGGATTAGGTCTAGTTTACTTTTACATTCATTTCGCGCACGAAATATTACTGGAGAGAGCTTTGACAAATTCGAGGGCAGAAATGGCAAACTACCACAGACAAAAAATGCTGATATGCATCATAGAATCCAAGAAGAATTGGTCGTGGAGAAAAGATTTTATGACACGAATGGAGGAACAAGAGTTTTACGCACTAATCGAAACCCACTGGGAAAATGAATTCTGTATGTTTACTTTGTAAAGTTGAATAATTTTAACCTTGAAAATCGGGTTTCTTGAACTTATTTTTATTGTTTGTGTTTTGCAGTGCTTGTAGGGCCTTTTAGTTTATTTTGTTTCCTTATTTTGGAAAGTGATATACAAATATATCTGTAATACTAAGTTATGATTTGTGTTCATATGTGTAGATGGAATAAACTATGTTATGTATGTAGGCTTTTAAATTCTATTGATTATGATTATTATAATTTATTACATGCTTATTCCTGTGTTGATGCTTTGGTTTGGTAGCCTAGTGTGAAACGCTCACAGTACACAAACGTATATACAGATACGTACACGTAATTATATGCAGATACTTGGTTTTAATTATTGTAGTTACGTTTCAGTTTTGTTGTAGCTGCTTTGTATAATCGACTGTTTATGAAGTGATCTATTGACTATAGTAAATTCAGTTATTCAAATTGCAAATTGTGCATGAGTTTTGTATGCTATTTTTTTACGTAGACAGCTCCAGGATTTTCCACATTAAACTAGTGAGACGTGAGGCTCTGATAGTGATAAGCCAACAAATATGAAACTATAGTGTTTACCATGTTCTAGTGATTTATAAAACGCTGTCGTAAAATATTAGCATGCTTTATTTACATGACCTTCAACTTTTCTCATCAAATATTTGTTGTAATATGTAGTTGATTTAAAAAACAGAATACCTACACATGAAGCTTAAGTTACATAGAAAATTAACCTCTGGAGTCGTTTGGAAGAATGAGGAGTGATGAGATCCGATCATGTTCACTTTTTACCAAAACCAAAACCGTTAGATTGAGAGGACGAGGACGACTGTGCTGATGCGGAAGAGCCTGATGCAGAAAGTCCTCCCAAGTTACTATTAAATGATTGGGTATTGGCTGCTGCTTGACTGTTTGAAGCACCACCACCACCCCCATTTTGTGAGCCTGAGCTAGCAGCTGCGTTAGCTGAGGATGCGCCACCTCCAAAACCACCCGAATTTCCAAAACCTTGGCCTCCAAATCCTGAACCACCGAATCCTATAAGTATTGAATATCGTTTTTAAAACCCTACGGCATTTTTATGTTACTATTACAACATCTTCTATGATGTGCTTTCCTGAGAAATAATGGACTTGTAGTGTCATTTAGAGAATTCGTTGGCTCCTCACCTGCAGTTTGACTTTGACTTGCAGCCTGTGCCTGAGATTGGCTATTACCACTACCACCATCAAATCCCCCAGGTCTTCCACCGTAAAATCCTCCTGGCCTTCCCCCACCAAATCCACCCGGTCGTCCGCCATAATATCCTGGAGATCTTCCACCATAATATCCTGGTCCGGATTGCCCATAATTTCCTAGGAAAACAAATATTCGTTGTATAAGATTTAATATTTAACTTTAAAAAAAACAAACCTTCGCTGCTAAAATTAACCGTCAATAGGAAAGTATACTAACTTCCTCCTCCGAAGCCTTGTCCGAATCCGAATTGTGGGGCTCCAGTGACGGCCACAACACAAAGAGCTGCGATGAGTGTGATTTTTAAACTCATTGTGGAAAATTATTTTTTGTGGTTACACTTTTGTATTTACTAATTATTAGCTGGTACTGGAGTTTTAACAACAACTTAGGCGTGGTGGAAATTAAGAAATGTTTACGGAGCAACGGGAGCACTTCGAATGGATGGGAACTGAACCAAGTTTAGCTTTATACGTTGCTCCTTGTCAGTCCGTAATGATGGCTAGGTACCTACATGATTATGACATTCATGTAAAAAGTCAATGTTACGGCCAGGTGGAAGTGGTGGTCAACACTAAAATCATAAATAATTAGAATAGTAATAGGTACTTTGTAATTTGATGACTTTGTGTGTTAGCACGAGGAAGATGAAGCAAAATCGAAGGTGAAACCGCGAGCATAAATTTCCCCTTTCACCTCTTACATCATATTGTCCACGATATATAGTTGCAACAAAATCAAAACAGAGCATAAGCATATCGGTATGCACGTAACTATAATGATAAACTGTCTTCCGCCAACAATAGCCAGTGCTGTGATGTACTGCTAATTGTACGTCCATTTCACAAGTCGATAAACAAGAAGAGCAACGCGATGTGACCGTCTGAAAGTCCCATAATCTTTAAATTATTCATTATTATTTATTTAATCTGACGATGATGCTACTTCATACTTCATAGATCCATCTATTAGTCTCTGTACAGCCTGTGCTGATTCATCTTAAAATTTTTAAAGAAACGTAGATATATATGCAAAAGTAATTCAGAATTCAGACTAAAACAAATAACAGATGCTTAGGCACCTCTGTACTCACTCATATACTTGAATATAATTTGCAAGTAAGTTGGTAGTTTTAACTCACCTTATGTACACACTAACGCAATCCAAGCAGGTTAATTACATCTCGTGGATGACGTTCCTTGCGAAGTCTACGTTGGGTGTGGACAGACAACCGCAATCCACCATAGACGGTGCATTTTTCTTAGAATCAATTTGAATCTCTAGTTTTTGCACTTAAGGTTCTGAGTAATGTAGAAATAAAATCTACAAAACAATTAGAACTCGATTTATGAATTTTGAAACCCATACTAAATGAATACACAATAATGATTATTATAGGGTTAATAAGTTTCTCCTCAGAAATCGTGATCAAAGTGTATATATTTCATAATTCCTTGTTCCGGCTACCTTCCTCGAATTCAATGCTGCGTTGACTAAAGTCATACATACATCCCTACTCATCTCATTGGCAAGGTCAAGAGTGGGCGACAGTATGATTTTTATTTGGGACTACCTAAT
>JAQFZE010004203.1:0-11562 GCA_034695245.1 Dicyrtomina saundersi
AGTATACAAGTACTATACAAATTCTGTGGAGTTCACTTGAAGTATTAATTATCGGCATCGGAATCATAACTAATTAATAAGGATAGTAATTTTGAGTTATTAGAAGACCTCTGCACCAGGCAGTTACAGTTGCTTTTAACTTTTAATTGTTGACTGAAGTTATAACAGTGTGGTTATTTTGTTGTGCATTCCTACAGTCTCACAATTTATTTAATTTATTCATAAGCACGGAATTAATGTTATTATAGTATCATCTCCCTTCCAGGGTTTGAAGCATGTTGCCGACTTTTTCAATTGTATGTAAGTAATTTTGTTGATGTGAATTCTGTTGAAGATGAACGACGGTCAGTGACGTCGAACTCGCGAATGTCGAAGTGAGGATTTTCTGTACACTTATGTTAGACATAATGTGCCATCATGGCACATGGCACTGATCTATGAGTAAGTAAATAATTATAGTATTATATTTTATGTGCATCGGGGAATTTTACGGGAATGGGAAGTAAACAGCCCAGAGTAAATTGAAAATAGTAGTACTATGCAAAATTATATTGTGATGATATAGGCGATTAATAGTACTGATTAGGGAGTACTGAGCTATATTGACCGAGTACATGAATTATTATTTTATCGATTTCATTCTTTGCTTAAAAGATTAAAAATTGCTGATGAGAACGAGTCTTATTTTACGATAGATCAAAATGCATCTTGCGTTTGTAAAAAGAGATTAGATTATTTTAATGTAGGTCTGTAGGTTAATGCGCAATTTCGGCTCAATAATGATTTAAGATTGCGTTTAAAGAAATGGAACTGACAAAGTAAAGTGGTTGTATATTTGATTGTTCATATTACTTATATAACTATAGGCCTATAGGTAATTAGGTAATATTAATTTGAAAATTACAATAATTGCTTCTTTCTTTTTAGCATAAGCAATTTTTTTCTTCAGTGTGTTTTGACTGTTTTTTGCTTGATTTGTGTAGACAACTAGATTTGGTTATGCACATAATGCTTCTTATTGGAAGTAATGATTTAGGAATAATATAATAAATTATTGGATATTGGAAGTGTTATGAATATGAATGATTATGATTCATTATTGAGCATATATCCAAGCGCGTTTTGTTAGCTATGCCATCTTGCCAAGGTCATTGTCGGCCGGTTTCCTGCATCTATATCGGAGGATTCGGGGCGCTTTTTATACTGTACTGCAAATGGAGAACTTTCATGGAGAATACTTATCAAAAATACATGCCGGAATTGTAAGAACAGTAATATTTTAATTATCTGAATTATCGAAATTTTTCTATCCCCTTCCTACTAACCTATCTCGGCATTGCATTGTGGTCTTATGGTTGGGAGTTTGGGAGTAAAAGCGGTCCACAAGACCGAGAAACATTGTGGCTTGAAGCTCAAGCTCATCGGGGAAAACCGAGATATCGAATTCAGAATTAATTATTCAGGTGCGCACCACCTTTTATGCAATATGTTTCAATCGAGGATCAGCTGTATCAGAGAGAAAAACTTTATTAAGTCACTGTTGCATTATTGCTTGACAGCGCAGTATACAAAACAATAATTTCCTTATCAATCTGTAAATAACCAAATGCAAATCGGCTAACTGAAATACATTATTATTAAGTATCAATTATATCTACCTTCATATGTCTATATCCGTCTGCAGTACTGTCATTATAATGAACTGAATAGGCTGATGTAGCTGTTTTCTCAAGTTTGATAAACTACAAACAAACTATTTAATAAGGTTGTCAGACAATCGTAACAGATATAAGTTAAATTCTATACAATGCTGAGCACTAGAAGACTATAGAACACATCTCCGTACCTGTTCTACTCAAATTGAAACTTCCAGTTCCACTTTTCACTGGTTATATACCATTCATGAAGTTGTTGTAGCAGTAAAGCAGTACTACAGACTCCCTATTCCCCACCGTGTTTAAGCAGTGCACAACACCGATCAAGGTTTCGTTTATGTTTCCTAGTTTCCTCGTATAAATATTATTGTGATGTCTACAAAACTAGTAGGAGTATACTTAGACCGGTATATACTGACTGACATATGCAACTACATTCCAATTCCAACTGCGACATGTGTTTGGCTTCAGGAAAGCTCAAATTGTGCACAATGTTTTGACGAATTTCCCATTACTTACGTAACCATCCTATCCCATGCCGCAGCTTCTTGCATTTTAAACGATACATAGACAAAATCACCTTTTATGTAAGGAGCGAGTTCAGTCAGACGATCAGATCAGGTTGGATAGACAAATTAAAATATACTTCATCGGTGCATAAAGTGTAAGTAGCTGTGTTACATTAGAAGTGAAGAACTAAAGAAGTTTATATAGGCACGTGTAGCACTGTAAGTACGTTCGAATTAAGTACTGAAAATAATACGAGCGCCGTCTCCAAAATTATGTGTGTTATTTTTTGGTGGAAATAAAATTCTAATTTTGTAAAGTGTCGTTCATTAAAATAATTAGAATGCTCGGTTGAAGGGCACGTCATTTTGATATACAATCAGGATTCAAGGTTAAATTATACATCCTAACAGCAATATTTCACTACAGTCAATTCAAAGGAGGAAGAAATTACGGCAAAAATAGAGCAGCTATTGTATTGATTTTCGATAACCGATCGTATAGACAAACATTAATAAAAATATTAAATTTGCATCGAAACACTACAACGCAACGCTACGAAGTATCTCATTGTCTCTCTCTGGCATTACCAAAGAAATTGATCGGTTCCATCTATATATCTCTAAGCAACTGAATTGTTTAGGTACTTCTGATTAAAATGTACAGTACATGTAAATTTGTCTCACGAACTTGTGCAATTTCTAATAATATAGCATTCCGCCATAAATTTTCATCTATTCCATGGAGACATTTGGCAACGACAACTACCTCTGAAAATGTTGAAGGAACTATAATTCCGATTTCGGAAGCAAAAAGATTCATATCAGAATGCATGGTAAAAATTGGAACTCCACTAAATCATGCTGAAGAATTGGCGGACGTTCTCATCGCCGCAGACTACAGGGGACACTACAGTCATGGAATGAATCGACTAGGTAATTCAAAACATAAATTAATCTGTAAACGGCACTGTGTATACAAATTATGCTAAGTTTAAATGTGTTTAGAAGAATTGACTCGGGTGGAAATTAGTGAATTAAAATTGTGGACGATCACTCACGAAGTTTTAATAATAATTTAAAATATTTAGATTTATACGTAAAGGACGTGTCGTCAAATGTTTGCGACGGTGGAGCAGTTCCTTCAATTGTCAAGCAGACAGTCGCCACTGGATTCGTCAACGGAAATAATGGATTGGGTCCTGTCGTTGGAAATTTTTGTATGCAGTTAGCTATACAGAAAGCAAAGGATGCCGGTATAGGATGGGTTGTAGCTAGTGGTGAGCAACTTTCTACTTTTAATTTTAATTCAGTTTTTTTCATACTAAAGTTATATGATTAGAATTTGAAAATGTACAATCGCCATTATCGTATGTTCTTTCCCAGACTCAAATCATTATGGAATTGCGGGCTACTACAGTTTGCAAGCAATGAAAGAAAAATTAATTGTACGTTTACACACGTTAAATAATAATTTAAGGAAGACATGAAAGTCAACATAATTTGATTTTTAAAAATGATGTTTGTGCTTTCAGAAATTGTAACTAACTAAAATATCAATATTTAAAAATGTGTGTTTATTATTTTCTGGAGCTACTTTTTTTATTTGAAAGGGAATGTCTTTTACAAATACGAGTCCTTTCATGGTCCCAACTAGGAGTAAAGCAGCAGCACTAGGAACTAATCCTATAACAGTGGCTGCTGCAGGACTAGGAAAAGATGAATTTGTTCTAGATATGGCTACGACGGCTGTGGCAGTAGGAAAAGTAATAATAAAATAATTAGATTTATATCGCCTAAGTAGTGTTGATAATAATCCCTCCTTGCAGTGAGTCAACAGTTTTGGGATCGTAAAATCAGGCTGTACATAGAGTTAATCATTTCAAGGTAGAATTACAAAGACGAAAAGGCGAACCCATTCCTCTTGGATGGGCAATGGACAAAGAGGGAAACGTTACCGAGGATCCAGTTAAAGCGATGGAGGCGAATATGGTATTACCCCTAGGAGGAACTGAAATTAATAGCGGGTATAAAGGCTATGGGCTAGGTCTTATGGTTGAGTTGTTTTGTGGTGTTTTAGCAGGTACGAATTTAACAGTATCAGCCTCAACCTAAACTACTAAAATTCTGAAATCATTTTGAACTTTTTCATTTTGAAAACAATTTTAAACCTAAGACTTAAATTGACTTATACTGATAAACCAGGCTCTGCGTACGGACCGAACATAAGAAAATGGATGACAGCAAGCACTCCAGCAAATTTGGGACAGTGTTTTGTAGCAATAAATCCTCAGTGTTTTGCTCCAGGGTTTGAAGACCGCTTGAGTGACATCCTTCATCAAATAAAAAATTTGGACACCGTACTTGCTTAATACAAATTTACTGAATATATACAATTAATATGCATATCTTATCACTCATGGCAAAAAAAAGTTCAAAATGTTGATGGCAGTTAATTTCAATAATACTTTTAGCTGGATCCTTCAAAGCCAATACTTATACCCGGAGAACCCGAAATAATTCATATGGCAGCAGTCGATGAAATTGGGGGGATTCGATACCATATTAATCAAATAAATGCATCCGTAAGGGCTAACTAATCTTTGCAAAAAAAACAAATGCTTTTGTAATTTTCTAAACGTAGACAATGCAAGCAGATACATTGTAATTTTGTAATAGTAGAGTAAAAAATTTAATGACATAATTACAATGCTTACAGAAAACCATGGCACAGACGTTAGGAGTAAAAGAAATGATACCCGTGGCGTGATTATAAGAGCTTTTTCGAATTCAACTTATTCGTGAGCGAATATAGCGCAGAACCACAATTTTATAAAAATACTAAATACTCTTTCAATGACTTATCAACGGCGTTTAACAATTTGTTTTCTGGAGAAAACAGAAATAAGATAATAATTGCTAACGATAAGTGATAAGTACTTCGAAAATGTACATTAGTTCACGTGTATACTGGACACACAGGGTAAATATAATTATATATATTTTCATGGTACAATCATTATTTTTTTTAAACTTTTATGTACGGTGGAACTTAAATAAATATTTGGATATTCTTAAACATTTATATATACATTGATTTACCTACTCCATGGGAAAAAATCATAAATAAAGATTACAACAAAAAAGAAAAGAAAAAAAAGTTGAAATTGAACTGTGTACCAACAAAAGAAACGCTTGTGCTAGAAAATTCGTTTAGTGCCAAACTACGTCTTTGGTATGTGAGGCTGCCGCTGCGAGTTTCAAATATCTTGAGCTAGTGCCTCCTGAGGGTGTTGGAGGATTAGTTCCAAATGAGCTCGTTGATACGGACGCTGCTTCGATAACTACATGAGTTCCATCACCTCTCATCGTTGAAATGCACTTCCAGTTACCAAGATAATTTCCTTTAAAAAATATAATGAAGAGTTCAATGCACATCCGAGATAGCATGTCAGTGGGATGAGAATGTACACGATTTTCAGTTAATATATAAAAGAGCTACTTTACCTTTCCATAATCGGACGCAACCATCATCTCCAGAAGAAGCAAGAATTGTCCCAGTTACATTCCATGCAACTCGCCAAACCGTAGAATTGTGTTCAGTACAATGTGCTACAGTCCGAGTCCCAAGCTTTGTAGACCCTGACAGATTTTCGTCTTGTTCTCTAATTTAATATTTAAGTTTTTTTTCAAATGTATCATATTAATAATAAAAAGACATAAATTCACTAATACACGTTACAGAACAATAATATTGGTATTACTCGCTGGAGTAAGATGAAAAACTTTGTCTACTGCAATTCTAAATGCGGATTAAAGTAATTAAAATTATTTTATTAACAAAGTGACTGCAATAGTGTCATTATTTGATATCATGTCATGCATTTATAGTTATGTACTAATACCATGTTTTCCAAATATTAATTACTCTAATGTACTTTTCTTTTTCTCTCTCTCTTATAATTTACTCTGGACCCACTGTGTGTCTGTCTCTAAGAAAATAAATAAAAGGGTACGACCCATTTATGTTGAGCAGTGCACACCAGAATTAAATAAAATGTAATGAAACGAATAAAAAAAAACTATCATAATTTATCAGGGCTATGCGTGCACCGTGTTAAGCTTGCTATATATACGTACTCTGTGCTTTACGCATTGACAACTCCCTGTCATATGATTAAGAATTAAACAATAATAATAAATTTCGCGTTTAATCAAAATTAACCAATTAAAATTCCAAACTCTATGTTCTCACATTAAAGGACTAAATTATTGGCCCTGACACAGGTTCAAGACCGGTACATAATAGGGAGACGTTCGAAACGCCAACTCTCCCTTTCGGTCTTGAAGTAATATATAGTTACCTAATCTACAGTAGCTCAGGTTTTTGTTCACAGTTTAATACGATCAAATAAATACGTTAGATTATCAAGCTAATAATGTGAGTTGTTTTTAAGTTCTAAAGTATTTTAGAAGAAGACACGTTACTTGTAACCGTTTGATGCTACGGTTTCTAAACAGTAGTATTTTATCTGCATTATTTATTCACTCAAGCTATAACGAGGCCATCATGAGTAGATAGCTTTCTAGAAACAATATAAAACAGAAAATTCGAATAGATTTTCAGGCAAAATAGAGCGTAAACAGTTGATCTAAACTGTAAACAAGTAGGACTAAAGTCACTAAGCCAAACGAAAGTAATAACATCTAGTTTCCTGTTAATTTAGCTCATAAAGAGAAACTCATACTTACTTCTAATTGTGAGACTAAAACTGTGCTAATTCTAATAATAGCCAATCTAATACACGAAGCACGTGGTGTTAGGATATTTAAAATAATAGAAACAATTGTAATCAAATGAAATATATTATGTAAATATTATTTTCTTGTCTTACTTTAATGGTTCTAGGGCGATGATTTTCATGTCCTTAGAGGCAATGCCCAACATATGGTGTGAACGTCCTAAATTCGGTGCAAAAGCTAAATCGTTAACGGGCTCAGTGACGTCTTGAAGGCTTTCTATTTTAGTCCATCGACGAAGATTCTCATTAAATTCATAAATCATGACTTTTGGAGCTTCAGGTGTTGTGTCATCACTACCAACAGCAATCATGGGAGCATAATGTCTTGGATAAGTAGGATTCCACGCTATACAAGAGCAGGATACTTTTACAGATATTTCGTGTTGGAGTGACCATTGAGTTAAGTTCATGACATCAGGTGCTTCGTAAATTCGTACAAAGCCATCAGCTGAGCAAGTAGCTAGTATAAGACCAAGATATTTTGGTGCAAACTTCACATCCGTCACACTTGTGCGTGAATCAACGAGAGTTGTTCTTTTCACCCAATGTGTCGCGGATCCTCGATCTCCACCACCACCCTCGCCAACTGTACAGATTAGAAAGGTAAATCATACAACCAAGTAAGTTTTGACTTCCATGAATACAAGCAAGTTTAATATCAACCTACCAACTTCTTCCCAAACAGCAGCAGTTCGGTCGAAAGAACAGGTAGATATAACTTGACCAAATTCCGGGTTAGCCCAAGTCACTTTCCAAACAGATCCGCTATGAGCTTTCCACGAAGATGTACAGTGCCAGTTCCCAGTCGAAGATTCAACTTCCCAAATCCGAACAGTTTGATCACTGGAACACGTTGCCATTCGCGTACCATAAAAATCGTATGCAACATCATGGATCAAATCTTTGTGCTCCGTCTTAATGCTTCTTGCCACAAACATGTTGAAACCGACCAAAAGTCTGTAAATAAGAAATTTTATAAATCTAATTGAAAAATTGATGCTTATTTATACAAGCTTATTAGCAGCTGATCTTGGTAATGTATTCAACATTCAATATTAATCATCGTAAAATATAACTGAAGATGTTTTTGAAAAAATTTCTGGGATTCACTTCTTACACAAACCGCGAACATTTCTTGCCATAAAAATAATACCTTCACTCAGTACTCAGTACTCAGTAATAAACTCAGTACTCAGTATTGACTCACATATCACAGACTTTTGAAAATAGCGCGAGTTTGTCATCCATATCACCGAAGCTCTATGATGAGAGGCTGTATTCATGCCAAATATTCATGCTGTTTTCATTTCTTTTTCTCCAGGCACTTTACCATCATTCATTTAATATTGTTTTAACACATTTAATTTTAACTGCCTTGTAAGGCCGCATGCAGCCCCTGCTGACTGAACAACATGTAAATGGAAAATTTTTCACTTTTCAAAAATACGCAAATAGAACATTTTACACTTTTCAAAAGCATGTAAATAGAACATTTTACACTTTTCAAAAACATGCAAATAAAACATTTAACACTTTAAAAAAGACTGTAAGTAAATTGAACATGTTGCACTTTTCTGAATCGAGTAAAAGGAACATTTTGAACTTTTTTTAAACATGTAAATACAACATTTTGGTTTACCCAAATAACCATCAGTAAAATCAAAATGATGGTTTTTGTATGAAAAAAAAATGATGCCTAAAAGCAATTCCTTCGCCCAGCCTTTGCTGACTTGGAAACCTGACATTCAAAAGGCACAGATTTAAAGTTCCTCCTGATTATTAGTTGCAGTAGTTATTATGCATTGTGTTGTTGTTTTATTTCTTTTATTATTTGTTGTATTTAATTTTATAATTTAAATAATAAATTTGTCTGTGAATTCAGGGAAGCCATACATCCCGGGTCCCCGATTCTCTGAGATTGTGCCTGAACCCCCCCCCCCCCCTTACCCCCCCGGGGCCCAGTATCACGGGCGGGGTCAATCCGTGACCCTGGACAATCCCGGAAAATCCTGGAACTGCAAAAAAACTGTAGTTGATGGAAATTTGATGTAAATTATTGTAAAAAGCAAAACTAAAGTTATGGCCAGTTTAACTTTAGTAAGTGATGGCCAATTTGACTTTAGTAAGCGATGGCCAGTTTGACTTTAGTAAGTGACAGCCAACAAAAAATTCTAGAATTAGATTAAAAATATGCCCAGAACGATGGGAAAGAGTGCACAATAGTATTAATATATTTTATTGTGTATAAAATATATAATATAATTTATATAATACTATAAAATAAAATATTGTGTATATGATTACTTGTAAAATTTCCCCTCCAATGAATATAATGTTGTAAAGGAAGTAAAATATAATATTATTGTTGTTGCTTACAACATAAATAAAATCGTGATACGTCGACTTTACTTTTCTTTTCATTCGTGCAACACCCATAGTCACATTTTGCTACCCTTCAAAGTTTGTTATGTAGGGAAAACTGACTGGGAACGGTTAGGTTATATTTTTCCCTCTGCCGCCGAAGGCGGCCCGCCGAAGCCGGAGGGAAAATATAAAAAATATAACCTATCCGTTTTTAGGCAGCTTTAGGAGCCTGATTTAGTGTTGTTTCGGGTAAATAGTTACAAAATGCCATTTACTAACGTTCCGGACGCATTTGTAATCCATTTCTAGATTTTTGTTTGTTGGCTGTCACTTACTAAAGTCAAACTGGTCATCACTTACTGAAGTCAAATTGTCCATCACTTACTAAAGTCAAACTGGCCATCACTTACTAAAGTTGGCCATCACTTCCCGGTCTGGCCATCACTTATCAAAGAAACCCCAAACCCAATAAGTTGTCATCATGAGCTAGGCGAATGATCTATCTAGTGATTTAGCTAGAAGCTTAACTGAAATTGTCCTTTCGATTTTTAGCATTGATATTGAGCGTTTGAAATTATGAATTTTCTGAGCAAGTGAGCATATGCCTGTAGTCATTAAGGCAATGACCATGCAGTATGAGCCTACAGTAGCATAAATAAATAACGTAAGATACAAGGTCTTATTAATGAAATAAACAAGCAAAAACACACAAAAGTTAACATTTTAGTGCAATAATTAAGGTTTTATTCTAAATTAGTTTTATTTGTAGTATCAACAACCACCATGGGTTTCAAAAACTGCGTTTAATTGAGAGATAAAGACAAATAAAATAAACAGCATTAAAATAATTAAACAAGTCACTATCCTTGACTGAGGATAGCCCCAAGCAATCAGCATACTTTACACAATTAAATGTTATTACTCATGATTAAATTTTACGCCTGGATTATCATATGTCAAATTTTTTGATACACAAAACAAAATGCATTATTCTGTATTTTAATAAACAGGAATTTTTTAGAATTAAAGAAAAACTATTTTCTAGTTTTTTAAAATGAATACCCCCCTTATAGGGCCCATACACATTGTACTTTATATTACAAATTGTTATTGCAAGTGGACACCATAAAATGCAATTCTATTTTAACAAATAAAACTAGTAAGAACCTGAATAGCTAAATGCTTTGTGTGTGTACATTTAACAATTGTTTCCTCTCCTATTTGCTACAATTCCTTTTAGTTCTTAGTCTATCTTACGCAGTAACTATATTTAGTTAATAGTAAGCATATTTATCATTATACTATTCTACAAATCACTACATTTTGAAACCTTACAACCCAATCAAAATTAGAAATAAAGCCTAAACCAAAATGAAATAAAAATTCATCATGCTTACAATGTGTACGTGCTTTATAATTAAAACACTATTTATACTAAATGAATAACACCATGGACCACTTCCATAAGAAAAACAAAACAATCTCATTCAAATAGGTTCTATATGAGTTCAAGGGTCTTCATCGTAAAAGAGCTCTTCATCTAAGTTATCTCTTTCAAAAATAGACAAAAAGTGGTCCTCATTATCTTTCAAATTTGCAGATTTAAACACTCTACCCTTAGCGTCAGCTAAAGATTGTTCACGTCCATTAACCATTCAAGAATATTTTTCATCATTAACAATTCAATAATAAAAGGTTGACTGCTGCCTTTTATCATTTATGTAAATCTTAAAATCAATTAATTACGGTACAATGAAAGGTATCTGACAAATTCGGAAATATGGGCATGGAATTTTTGTTACATACAACATAACGTGAGCCGTCATTAGCTTCGTTACCGTTATGCTGTGTTATCGAGTTAAGCATTGAATTCAGTTTTCATCTTTTTAAAAAGGTCAAGGGTAAATTTGAAATTAATTTGTGAACTTACAACTTACCTTCAACTTCACGTTAAATAATCTTCAACGATGTACTTCTTAGTATTAATTTATTATTGTATCGGTGCAGAAGATCAGTACAATACTGAGCTAGTAATGTTCAAATTCGTACACCGTATATTCAGTTATTTCTTAAAGCTTAAAGCACACTTACATAATATTAGATTGCATTAACAATATGAAACTTGTATGTAAAAACGTACTTAAGTACTCTGAACTTAATTTTCTATTTTTTTTAAATTTCGTAGAATGTACTTTAATTCCTTTGGCAGTGGTTGAACCTAAAAAATACACGCAC
>JAQFZE010004204.1:0-11561 GCA_034695245.1 Dicyrtomina saundersi
AAAAATGCAGTATACACAGCTGAGACGATACAGCGAATTATCAAAGCTGCGGATGAACGAGGAATTCGGGTCATTTTGGAATTTGACACACCTGGCCATGCTGGAGGTATTAGGAAATCTCATCAAGGTATCTTGACGTTCATTTAAATAAAATTTATATTTATTTATTACATTAAAAAATGTAATGCGCTCTACAGTTACGAACCGCTGAATAATATTTTATATGCAATTATAGTCCGCACTACTATAATTAGAAAAAGAACTAATATACATACACAATGTAAAATTTTAAAAGTTTCATTATCACAGAGTTTCTGACTCCATGCGGTGTCAATCCAGGAACTGCCGGCTCAGAATACGGTTCCTACGAAAACCTGGACCCTTCTAATGAGAAAATGTACAGTTTTATCCGGGAGCTGTTTACAGAGATTGTTCAAAATGTGACAAAGGATAAATACGTTCATTTAGGATTGGACGAAGTGAACGATGCTTGTTGGACATCTTCACCAGCAATCAGGAAATTTATGACAGAAAATGGCCTTTCAAGAGTGAGCCAAGTTCAAGAGTACTACACAAACAAGCACGTGGCCATGGTTAAAAGTTTAGGAGCCAAAATGATTGCGTGGCAGGATCCTCTTGATCAGAATGTTCAGGTACCTACGTTTCATAACTGCATTAATAAAAGTCTAGTCTCGAATGTGCTGCAACACTTCAAGACCACCCTAAACTGACAAACTAGATGCACAAACATTTTGCCGCTTTTACGACTAGTAGCCAAAAAACGCCAATAACACAAATGCTAACTATTATTATTAACATAATATTATTGCAACAGCTAGATAAAGATGTAGTGATTCAAGTGTGGAAGGATTGGACAGGTCGTGGCTTTGAAAACACGTACAAGAAAATTCTGAATAATGGCTACAAAGTTCTTCTCTCGTCCTGCTGGTACATCAACTACATTAATTACGGGGAGTCCTGGAGGAAATACTATGAGTGCGATCCATACTTAAATGGGCAAAGTAAATCAGCGTCAATTATTACAAAATAAGTTATATAGACAAATATCGTCCGTGAAGAACCAAAATGCCCCTTATCCATTTTTAGTCTACAGAAAATCATCTACAGAAAGCATTAAAATAATATGCTCATGAAAGCATGTACCTACCTAAATGGTATATTTTGCACTTTTGAAAAAGCATGTAAATAGAACATTTTGTACTTTTCATAAGACATTTAAATCGAATATTTTGCACTTACTAAAAAACATTTAGGTAAATAGAATATATTGCACTTATCAAAATAACATGTAAATAGAACAATTTGCCCATTTTAGGATCTCGTGATTAGCATTCTAAACATATATCCTATTTGCTGTGTTTTTATTGGAATAGCTTATTTTAATTTTTGCATAAATTGGAAATGGGTCATTTTGGTTCTTCATAGATGATATATCATGTTATTCAGACTTTATTTAATACCACTGCAAAATTTCGAATTTTTAGTTCCAAAAGAACAGCAAAGTCAAGTTTTGGGAGGAGAAGCAGCCATCTGGGCCGAATTTGTAGACGCAACAAATATAATACCAAGAATATTCCCATTTGTAGGAGCAATTGGCTCTGCTCTGTGGGATTCTAACATTGACTCAGGAGGACGGGAAAATATCGACAACGCCATGTTTAGACTGGATGCTTTCAGATGCAGTATGCTTCAGTGAGTGTTCCTCCCCATGTCCCCATTCATATATACTTCACTACTTTTTTTATTTATTTCGAAACTAGATTTTTAAAACGCAATATTTATGTTTTAAAAACATACTGCAGTAGTGCAGTCTAAAAATCCTGCCGCTAGGTGGTCTGCAGTAACAGTCGCAACTTACCCTTATTCTTAAATATATTTAGTACTAGTGGTTGTAGATTCAATGAGCACTCTCATCATGGGATGCTCAAGAATCGTATACATCCGTACAGTAATACACGGTGCTGATATATCCTTAATTGGATGAAAGGCTATTCCGTACAATAATAATAAGATAATAAAAAGCATTTTTTTGTTTAGTATTCTCCTTGCCTTAGTTAGTTTGTGCAAATTAATTTGTTTATAATCATTATTTTTGTCTTTTACATTCACTTTCAAACAGACGAGGAATTGAAGCGCAGCCGATTTACCCTGGACACTGCGGGGCTTACGAGACTGAAGTTGACTTCAAGGCCGCGTCATAAACACATACATATATAAGTATAGTTACTCACTAACCATTTTTGTATTTTCCTAAAATATAGCATATAGGTTATATACGTTTATACATACAAGCATTAATTCATCTAACCTCATCTAGGTATAGATTCAAGTTTAATGAATATTAATTATACGTGTGCCAAACCATTATTCCAATAATAATCAGGTAGTTAGGTTCAGTTGGCATTTATTGGAGAATAATTCATTCAAAGTCTTTATATAAGGTACTATTTACTAATAATTACTGTTATTAGGCCCGTACCTTCACATTTCAATTAAAGAATTCAAACTTTTAAAATCATTTCATTTCATCAAGCCCATAAAAAAGTAACTAAGCGTGGGTAATAAAGAATGAATTAATAAAATTAACCCACCTTACAAAACAAGTTACAATTGCTTGGTGTAAGAATAATGAATTCCACTGTACATTTTCCTATCTATTTGGTTGCTTGAATAATATAAAACATACTATTGTAAATAAGTAGTTATAAGGCTAAAAAATCGATTTTGTGGTGATAATTAATGTAAAAAGAAGAAAGGTAGTACTTATGCTATTTTAATTAGACTATTATATTTATAAGAAACAATCATTAAATAAATCGACATTGAGTTTGAAAATACCCAAAATAATTATGATATGTGTAATAAATTTAAGTTATTCTGGCATGTAATTGCTATCATAATAAGTAGTTTCTTAAATGTTGCGTATCATTGCTTACTAGTAAATTGTTATTTCACATAGGTTTTATTTTTCTTTGCAAATATACTGTCATGTCAAAAATAGTTTTTAGATGCTAAGCTAAGGCATCTATTGAAATGGTCATGTCCGTCTGTCTGTCTGTCTGTCAATGTGTCCGTCTGTTGGTCATGCTCTACAGGTTACAGTTTTTAACTGATTTTTTCAAAATAACTTTTAAACGACCACAAATGCGAGGAAAAAGTGCCCTATTGTTTTTCGGGTTGATCGGATTTACAACTTTTCCTCAATTTCTGGTTGAATGAAACCATGTCAAATCGCGTCGAAAGGATTTATACAAAAACCAGTCCAATTTATATTAGCATACATACATATTTACAGACATGGCTGGTTAAACTTTATTTCTTTAAACTCACTGGCTTATTCTTACCAAACCTAATTTTTTGAGTACTACTTCTACCCAGCAAGCTTAAACCTGTGCTGCTGTTATCAAGTCTACATACTTGTACAAGCAAAAGTTTTACCTGACACACTTTTACGAGCACTTACTGCTAGAAAGTAATGTTAGCCTTACTACATAAACATTTTTTTCCAAATTAAAATAATTCGCTGTAAGCTTAGCATCTACTTCGGGGCCACGGTAGACAAATCCGGCGCAGAGCGCATGATTTTTTCTTTCAAGTTATGCATAGGAAAAACAGTTGCTTACTTAAGCTTCAAAAAAACATTAATTTACTATACTAGTCTACTATTGTGGGGTTCACAAGGGTATTCAAGGAGAGTATATAGGAGAGTATAGCAACAAAATTCATTGTGGGTCTAGCTCTTGCACAGCCAACAAATACGTTCAAAATGCTTTTTTCAACTCAAACTGTGGTCAAATTACAGTTGGCTCAAATAAAATACCTATGTAAATTTGGTGTTATTCCTTTCAATTTCAATCCTACCACAGCAAACATTGGAAAACCAATTAGGTTTCAGGAGTTTGTACTCATATATTTTTTCAGATTTTTATTTTTCTTCAAAACTATCCACTTATGGATAGCGTTTTTTTTTCTTATTCAAAAATCATCCGTTGAAAATTTTAATTTAAATCATATCTCTATTCATTTTTGCCTCGCTTGGGCCTACTCCACAAGTTGCTTTTTTATTATTAATTTTGAAGCATATGGGGACGTGTTTATAATTCTTTGGAGCACAATATTTAAGTATAAGGATCTGAGCAAACGTAGTGGCGAAGGGATACAAAAAGTGTCTAAACATCAGCTTATAAAGTATTTGCCACAACTTTTACTTCCAACTGCAATATTTGCACAATTTGTTTTACTGAGTGACCCTAGCAGGAACACACTGACATTCAATGTATTAAGTCAGGAAGCAAAAACAACATTTATGTTTGTACTTTGTGCATGTTTTGATTGCATAATGCTAATCTATTCTACATCTAACTTATACCTTCTAATCACATTCCATTTAGAATTCCTGGACCACTGCTATTCAAACTTTAAGTTCGGCATGAGTCAAATTAGAACCATTTTGTAAGTGTAGTTTCTTCATGTAATAAATTGTACAGAATCTAAAAACTTTAGAGGTGTGTCTTTGCTAGCTACTATTTGCGCTAGAAATTTCAATAAATGTGTACTTATCGTGTTACACGTAACCCAAAAGTGATGAGTACAAATATGTACTGCATGTAATTACATTTTAATACAATGATGATTTGTTTTATATTGACAGAGGAAAAAAAATAGTGAACGAAGAAAAACTAAAAGAAGCAACCCAAATTGGAAAACAGCTTGAACTGCTCATATATTTGTTTAATCAAAGCAATGCACCAGTCATTTTTGCGCTGAAGCTCTTATTTCTGACTCTGACTATTTTAAATGGGTATACAACGATTCGATATTTTAAGCGAGATCCTATTTTCGTCTGTTTTACATTTCTAGTCACTATTGATATGTCATTCTTTTATTGGATGTTGTACGAGAGAGCATTTAAAATTCCAAAGCAAATGAAAACATATAAGCAACAAATACTCATGACAACGCAGTACCTGCAACAGGTTCGAGGAAAACGACAGCCTGTTACGTGGGGAAAAAAGATAATTTATGTTAAAACAAATGAATTAGCTCGAAATGCAATATTTCGCACAGTGCGATCTATTCCCAATATTGGTATTAAATGTGGAAGCTTCAATGACATGGAGCGAACATCCACCTTACTTTTTTTAGATTTTGTAGCACAATATATTGCCATGCTATTAATAACCTTTTAAAAACGCTTAGGTTTAAACTTACGAGCACAATTTGCCAATCCATTGGCGAGATTTGTCATGAGATTTTTTTTCTAAAAGAGCGTCCAAAACATTTTTCGAGATGCTTAAAGTGTCATGTTGTTAAGCAACTTTAAGTATTGTTTATGGCGCTCGATGTGAAAAAGAAAATCTCATGGCAAATCTTGTGAATGGTTTAGCGAGTTGTGCTCGTTAGTTTAAAGCCATACTTTGTATATATGTATTCACCATGCTAGTAGTCCTAAATACTAAACCATATGCTACTTACGATTAGTATTGTATTCTAAACATTTTGTATGTAGGAAAACTTAAATTTTTAAAAGGTTAGAAAAATTATCAAAAAGACGACAAAAAATGCATTTTACCTACTTTTGTTCATAGATACATTTAATTATGCACATAATATGCAAAAATTGGGTGTGTCTATGTAAGAGTATGTATATTGCATTTCCCCGTTTAAAGCACAAACAAAACAATGGCAAGGGAATTCATTATTTTATATCTTCAGGGTAAACAAATTTTCAAATCAATGAACATTGTATCGTTTTTTAGCAAATTGATTGATACGTTAACATCTAGCCGATTTAACACTTAAAAGGGTTGTAGGACATTTCCTACCCATGATTAAAATTTTCATTTTTTTTAATTCAAAAAATGTGTATATTTGAGGCCCAATTGTTTAACGCCGTTTATTCAAAAAAATAAAAATTTTCGAATTTTTTTAAATCCTCAAATTGATTTCTAGTAATCAGTCTAAGGACCAGAAAAAACGAAATTGCCTTCAACATTCTTGTTATACCTTATCATTCATTTATTGAGTCGATTTGGCATCAGAATAAGTACGTTACGTTTGTTAGTTTTAATGTGCGCAGGTCTTTTCGTGGTCTTTTTGTGCCTATATAGAGAGCATTGTAGAAAAATTATTAAACTAACATAGTTGTTCTGTGTAAAACAGAAGTGACAGAGAAGTAGGATTAAGTAACATATTTATAAATATTTATTCATGTATGTATCTATGATAATGTGAATTTTGAGCTCCGGTAAACTCACGTTCCCTATCCCTTAGCATTAGCAACATCTTATCAATAAAATGATAAGCATGTCTCCAAACTACTAATCAGATTCGTTGCTACCCAAGCCACATTCTAACATTCCCAAATCTGCCTCACTCTTCGTTTTCAAGAAACTAGTTCACCGTGTGGTAGATCAGAAGGAAAAAGAGATCCGAACAAAGAACATCAAAGTTGTGTGCGTGTAAATAAAGATTCAAGAAATGTGTAATCATTAACCCTCAGCTACTTTATTTCTCGTATCCCCTCTCAACTCTAGTTCATCATCACTCACATACACCAAGCATCACTATCACAGAGACGCTAAGGCTCGGCATTCATTCTGTCCCGACTCATCCTAAATTTAGTAAATGTCACCTTACAATAGTATAAAGTATGCATTACATTGAGTTAAGTTATAGATAGTACAGTGATTTTTAGCATAATAGTATTTTGGTTACTGCTGGTGATAAATATGTTCAAAACTGAATAATTAAAATAAATGTATAGTAGTATTAATTAATATTTCTGTGAATCAGTTCATGGGTGGTCGAAATAGAGGTAGGTATGGTCAGTCCACACTTCTTCAGTACACGTGTAGTAGAAGTTTCTAATCCTTCGAACTTCATCCCAGAAGTTAAACAGTCGTTCAAATCCCATGGCATCAAGAGTGCAACTAAAAATTTCCAGTTTAAGGCTCTTTCTAGTTGGTCCTTTTTTAGTCATTATATTGAAAAATTTGGCCCTAGGTGGTATCAAGTGTGCTATGTATTCACTACTGTAACATTTTTCCACGAGATTCATTAGTACGTACCTTTATGACGGGCAGCTCACAGTAATATCAGTCTTTAGCATTGACCTTCATTGCGTTTTCGAAACAGCGTCTTGATAAACGATGCTTTTTAGCATTGATAGTCTTCTCTGACAATTTAAGTAGTGCTTTAGTAGAGCCCCTGTTTTGAGTCGGCGATATTATCCTGGCGTTGTGTTGGATGTGCCGGTGAATTGTCTAAGAAACAGTTGGAAAGTTATTCATTTTTCGCTGCTTAATCACCCCCATACTGACGCAGCATACATCAAGTTAGAGCTGAAAAAATATTTGAAAAGTCTAATGTGTACTTTTATGTTTTTTAGTTTTGCCTGAAAGAACAAGATTGCTCTCAGTGTAAAGAGGACCTGGCGTGACGTACATGGACGTACTAATTAACGATATCTGACGGTTTGTTCTACCAGTTCAATTACCAATTTATTAGGTGTACTTATTTGTCTCTTTTTTAATATCATAACCTGGGTTCCAGAGAGGTAAACGGTTACAAAATTTTATTTAAAGTAGCTTCTAAGTGTGTTTAGGTATTCTTTGAACGTCTAGTGCGTTAAATGCAAGAAAAATAATTTCACCGGCGAATGTAAGGATAGGTATTTTAAAAGTGAACATTTGTATGGCTTGTTTGTCCCGAGTCTAGAGTTTTTATACTATTTTGTCAATATAGACTACCAAACGTTTTGGTCATATTGTCTCGCTCTGTAAAACGCCTCTTTTTGACTTTGATGATGTCCGTATATCTGTTGTTACATCTAACTTCAATTAAGTTTTATCTAAGCTGTAGAAATATCTGATTTTTGCAATAACACATTCAATCAATCCCGCCTTTGTCACATAGTTTACATTGTATAAGTTTTAATTCTATAAATACATAAGTAATAGATAAATAGTGATAATAGTAAATAGTAAGTATTCTTGTGCAGTAATAATCCTCAGAGTAAAATATTCTATAGTGGGTTGTGATAATGTGTCGGGTACATACACAGACAATACATTTAAGGTGGTAATTTGGGATTTTTGGAGCATCGTCCCAGGAGTAAAAGAAATGTTCAAATACTTTTGTGTCAGGGGTAAGATATAGAATAAGATTATTCGGATGGATGCACTTAAACGAAATTTTTAAAGAGTGGAAAATAATACTACACGAATTCCAAATGTAGGATAAGTTCATACACGTAAAACTGCAAGCGAACTGACGACTGAATAAATTGGAAACAATTTGGTTGTAATAGAGTAAAGCGTAAGTAAATACTTGCATCGTATGTTGAGTTATCTAGAATGCTCTATACTTTATTAGGTATTCTATCTGCTTCGGGAGATGTAATGTTTGCTAGGGGTTTAGTTGCTTTAAAAAGTTTTACCATAACAATCTCTGCGTCTAGTCAGGCACTGTCATAAGTTGGATCTTGAACTTCTATGTTAGGTGAATCTATGTTGTTGGCATTTATAGTGCGCATCCCATTCAGACTCGATAATTTTGTTGCGTTTAAAACTATGCGTTTGTCTCTGAGCCAGATGTTCACTACTGTGTTTTAGTAGCTTGTAAAGTCATTACCGGCTTTGACACTAGCGTTTGATACCAATCATGCATTTGGCAAGTATAACAATATTAGCCAGACACTAGAAAAAAGCCACTGCAAAACGAATAAAAAGGTTATTGTAAACACGAAATTTGTTCTGATCATATTTAATTATTTTCTAATATTTATTTTGCTTTCATTTAAAACTATATTTAATCAAAACATGTTTCTGCAAATTCACTACTACCTTCTATAAGTATTATAATTTATTGTAAATTATAAAATTAAGGCAGTTTATAACAAACATTTAAACTGCCAATGCTTTTAATTATTTATTTATATAGTTCTTTTTAATCGCAACAGGTGGCACTGTTGCATGAAGTAAATAATTACTGCAGTATGATTTTACTTTCAAAATTCCAGCATACATTGACTTTTTATGTTATACCTACAGTTCTACTATTATCCATCCTCGTTGAAGCAGCACTAAAAGAACTACATATTTTTTTTGTTAATTCCTGCTGTTGTATTCGTTACGTACATGCGGCACAAACCCCTAAAACTGCAGAATATTAATAGGAGCATAACAAACACTATGAAAATTAATGCCACAAAAATAAAACCCCACACGTCTAATGAGCGGGTCACCCACCAACCAACATTCATTGTCTGTGGTCTCAAGTAGGAAACGTCGTCCTGTTTCAAAACGAATTCAGTCCACCAAACAGCTAAGTCTAATGGGTGAATCGAACGTTGCTTTGACGCTTTGGATAGTTTTGTAGCAGCTTGAGAGTAACTGTACGAAACAAATTGACGAAATTAACTATTAAGAGAATCAATTTTTAAATATTGTCTATTAATTAACTAATTTATACGCAAAATGTTGAATGTATTGTTCGACAAATTATGAGGTTTTTTAACTCACCTTTCGTCCATAACAAGTTTCCTTAATGCTTCCCTGAGCTTCTCAAATGTCAAATCAGCGAATTCCAACTCTATTCCGTTCCCGACACTTCGAATGCGCTTTGCATTGTAATCCATGTCCCCTTCAACAGGAAAAATAATTAGTGGGACTGCGTTGAAAATTGCTTGTTGCATACTCACTTGACCCCCTTGGGTAATAAATCCACGAACTTTCGGATTCCCTGATAGAAAAACGTAGAGTAAAAAGGTCTATTATTAAAAAGGAAAGTACGCTGAAAAATTTCGATGTTGCTTAGATTATTAGATAAGACAGTTGACTTGTGAGTGGTAGAGAAATATGTTAGTATTTTGACTAACCTAAAATCTCTTCTTGAGGAAACCACTCCTCAAGTAAAACATTCGTTGGTATATTTTTTGGAAGTTTTCCGTCCCATCTCCACAGAAATTTGAGCGGGTCCATAGATTGAAAAGCGTCAAAAAATATTTGGACTAGTTTTGGTGGTAGCCTTGAACTTTTAATGAATGTTCCCAAACTCATGTAAATGAACTCAGCGGTTTTGTTAGAACCTCTAAGTGAAAGAAAGCTTTCGATATCCTTGAAAAAAAAGACAAAAGAAAATATTAGTGACCCGTGATATAGCACGTAATATCATTATAGACGTATTATTAAATTAAGCAACTTATTGTCACTATATCGTCTGTGACGAGCCAAATGACCCATATCCATTTTTAGCTAAAAACAGTGCCCTCTATCTACAAAAATATTGAAACATGTTTGAAAGAATTTAAATAGAACGTTTTTTACTTTTCAAAAACATATGAAAAGAACATTTTACACTTTTAAAAAACATGTAAATAGAACAATTTGCAGTTTTCTAAAACATGTAAATAAAAAAATTTGCAGTTTTCAAAAACATGTAAATAGAACAATTTGCAGTTTTCAAAAAGATGTACATAGAACAATTCGCACTTTTCAAAAACATGTAAATAGAATATTTTACACTTTTTTAAAACATGCTAATAGAACATTGTTACCTTTTGAAAAAACATGTAAATAGAACAATTTCCTCTTGTTATTAGCATTGTAAGCATGTATCTTATTTAATGTCTTTTTTTTTAACATGACTTATTTTAATTCTAGCATATAAATTGAAAATGTGCCATTTTGGCTCTTTACAAACGCTATAGTGTTACATACAGGGGGTAGTATCCCGCTTGACTCTTGAAGATGCATACCCCCCACTTGGACAATGAACGGTGGGTAGGCTCTTGGAAAAGTGTCAGAGTAGTGCCCATTCAAAAGGATGAGAGATTCTGACAGACCCAATTCTCTCATAGGTGGCATACTCGGCAATTGAAGTCCATCCCGAACCAACTTGTCAATTTTCGAAAGGTAAAGCTGTGTGTATCCAAAATACCACAAAAGAACAGTGATTTCAGTTTCAAGCCTGTTAAAGAAAGAAAGTTCTTTTGTTTGGTAATTTGTCTGCCAGTTTGGAACCCAAGAGATTTCATTTGGAATCCCATGATGATCGTACTCCCACGGGAACATGGAGCTCGGGGAATTGAAGTAGATGATTTTAGTTATGTTGAATTTGTACGCAAAGCCAAGGATACAATCCGCAAAGGTTGGCTTGTCTATGATTATCATGTCAAATTGCGATCTTTGAAACAAATCATGCATTTCTGTACTTTTCAACGTACTTTCACACACTTTGAAGACAAGCTCGAAGACCCACGTGCTGTTGTCAATGCCCATAGTGTATTTTGCATTAACTCGCGTCTGTAGCCCGTCGTACTTGCTCACAAATTCATGATTTGCGTCTGATATTTCTTTCGTGCAAAGTTCGGTGATGTTCGGATGATACGGACTGGATTTTGCTCTACTTTTGAGTGGTGTAAAAAATGTGACTTTGTGACCTCGGTCTGCAAGTTTAATTACGAGCGGCTCCACACTTACTCGGTGACTATAAGTGGCAAGATGGTTTGTGAAAAATAGAATGTTTTCAGCATTTGA
>JAQFZE010004205.1:0-11561 GCA_034695245.1 Dicyrtomina saundersi
ACATATAGTACATACCTACATAATTTTGTAATAAAGAATATACGAATTTAATGCAAGGGACATATAGAGGGAGCAAAAGTAAATAATGGAATGGAAATGGAGTCAGAGAGTCAGTCTTATTGATGTGATCGTATCGTGATCGTATCATCAATTCAATTGGTTTGTTTTCTTGTTTGTTTCTCCATCTTGAATTTTGGAATAGGAAATTATAATAATTATTTACAAGCCCAAAAAAGCTTGGTTTAGAGTCTATAGCATGACTTGAGTCATTCTTATTATTCATTTTTCCATTTCGCTGAGCAAATTCGAACAGACAATTTTATTATGAGAGGTACAGTCATAGTATCTGTACTATCTACCTTTAATATTGCATGTGTAAATACAGATATAGATAGTATAGGTATTTGATGGACGTACTATGCACGCTAGTTAAAATGTACTTGCATACAGTATGAGCATGGGAGTTCAAAGACGATTTGAAATTACAAAGTAAAATAGTTAAAAAAAAAATAAAGGACGACAACGGAACGACAATAATTTCAATCTCAGTCAACAGTCTATAGATGTAACTCTGCGGAGTTGATGCCGATGGATGGGAAGTCGTATACCTTTGTTACTGGTTGAAAGTATTGGATTGGATTGCTTTATAGCTTTAGCTTTGTTGGCTAGTTGCTGGTGTTATACTTGGGACATGAAAGTTAAAAAGGGTTTCATTATTTCATCAATACTACATTTGTCTCTGTGAGCACACAAATGTCAACTTGTCACTATTGTTCTGTCACTTATGGACTATTTTCTGAGGGAGGGTGATGCTCTTTCTTACCGCAGATACAACTCTCTTGTGTCTTGTCTTCTTGTGTGAATATCTCCGATCATATGACTATATGAGAATTACCTCGCTTGGGCTTGGGTTTCTGTTCTGTCCTTTAGCTAATGGCTTCACATATGTAAGGGCACTGGTCCTGGTACTATGGTGAATGGTGGTAGACTTTGATTCGAACGGGGATGAGAATGTGAATGCCTCAACTTCTTGTAAAAATAAATTATCTTTGGTCGTTGATTTGAGCGCGTTGATTTTGTATCGTTGCTGGTCCTGGTCGGTCGGGGATAGCCCAGGATTTTACTAATAGAATCAATATCAGTTGGCTTGCTCCTTGTTAATTTTAGTTTTACAGACATGAACATTTTTTATAATTTAATTTTTGACTTCTATGAATTATTTAATTGATTTGATTTTGATATCATTCTCATTGTGTGTTGCTCACAGTTAGAGTGTGAAATATCTGTAAATGTCATGGCTGTTTTTTTTTCGCGAAAAGTATTTTATAGATAGATAAAATGGATACCTTCTACGATCTACACGGGATTTCACAGATTTGTTTTCGACACTGTCCAACTATTCTATAATATTTTAGGCGCGCTTGTCTGGTGATTCTTGGATCTTAAAGTTTGAAGTTTAGGCTGTCTTGTCCATAGTCCATAATATATAATGTAGAAGTAGAGAAGTCTTTTTTCCGAGTTTTGATTTGGGTTTTTTTGACTACCGCCGTAGCCGTTACCATATAGCGGAACCTGTAGCAATTTTCGGAGGTGAAAAGTTTGTGTGGTGTCGTGAACAGATTACTCCTGTGAGACTTATTTTTCCAGTTTGAAGTTTTAGATTTTCCTTCCTACCGTACGTATGCAATTTTCTACTAGGTAGGTGTAATATCAATGGTAGTGGTAGCGGGAGCAGACGCAGCCTCCAAATCTTCTTCTCAGCGCGATATACGATGCACGGAAGACGTAGTAGTAGTTACTTTAAGGGAGGGAGGGGGGAAAGAATTATTGAGAAAGTTTACCAAGATTTAGCTTGAGCTTTTCCTCTACCTACCTAAGACTTTGTAGAAGAGGGAAAAATAAATCCCGTTGTCGGTGTCGGTCCAGTCTCACATGCCCGAACCCAAACCACCATACCATAGCATACATGGTCTTGTGAGTCTTGAATCCAGAAACGCTTCAGCTAGCGAGTGAATAAGTGGATAGATAAGTGGTAATACTTTCAAGAATGTAAAGATAAAAAATACGGAAGAGCACAGGATGACTAGAGAACATACTTATAGTCATGTGCTTACCTATTTTACATACATAAGCCATGGCTATTATAGCGCTAGATTCTCCGTATACTTGAGACTGGAGCCACATACATAATACCAAGATTTTTTTTACGTCAGACTTAGTCACATAAAATCCTAAAAGTTTCATATTTGATCTTTCTTTTTTTTCATTCAAACCATACGTTTTAGTTCAGACACAATTAAATTTATTGTGTAAGTTTAAAACTTTGAAGTTTTCAAACCAGCTAAAAAATATCCTTTTGATTAGTCACACAGTTACACAAAAGTAAAATTCTTTAGCCTTAGATTACTCTCACAATCAGTATCAGATCCGATTAGAAAGGTGTTTTTTCGAATTATTCACTGAATTTTGAAAATTCGAGTTTTTTGAGCGTGTGTGTGATCTGAAATGTGAAGAGCTGTAGAGGTGCATAATCTATCATTACATTGTAGTTGTGACTAATAAGTGGCGTGCTCTGTGCTGTCACTCCCATTGTGTTGGTTGTAGATTGTTGTATTAGGAAATCATGAGAGATTTTTGAAGCGTTCCTAAGTACTACATGGAGCGAGGGTACAAATGTTTTTGTAATGAGCCATGAATCCGGTTTTCCTGGCACCCTGTCCTCTTATCCATTGTAGATAGTGCTCTACCGGCACCGGTGTCAAAGTGTGATGCCGGGGGAGACATCCTTCTACCATGTAATGTCTAAATGTGCTATTTTTGTATGGAGGAAATTGATCATTTTGTGTGTGTGTGTGTCTCTTTAAAGACGTGACTGTCAACTGTATGCGACTTGTATAGTATGACGTAGAAAAATGACCAAATTGCTATTGCTTTTTTGGCTGTATGTTGTGCATTGTGTGTTGCTATAACGTTTCACTAATGGAGTTTGCAAAAGTTGTTCAAAAATCCTGCAAACTTCAAAACCAGTTGTGTCTATATGTCTATGTTGTTTTTGTATTTAGCTCTATAATTATCCATTTATAGTGTTTTTAAACTTGAAATAGTTTGGTGAACAAATTACTGGGATTACATCTACTAATTTAATTTATACTACAGTAACCGTGCAATTAGGGATTGAAATTTGAATTATCTTTCTCGTCCTCGTCGTCGTCGTCCAAGTAGCAGCTACATAACATAGGTAGGTAGTTCAGCCAGTCCGAGTTGAACTAGATACATATTGAGATTTATATTATTTTATATTCATATCATAATTGCCAATTACCGCCTTAAAATTTGCAGTTGTTACCTCGTAGCACTAACGTGGTAATTACTGTAAACGATTTAGAAAATTATTATGATTATTGTTCAATTGTATTTATCAGCTCTGTCTATATGTTATGAGTCTCAGTGTCTTTTTTGAGGGCATCAAGGGTGGATGATTTTACGTAGACAGTCCACATAGACATACTGCAGGTACTGTGTGTAAGGTAAAATAAGTAAACGAAGGTAATTATTATATAGTTTTTATTCGAAGTATGTAGTGGATATTTAGTTGGTATACGTACAGGCAAGTACTGTACTGGTTTGTCAATCCCTGTTCGTCGTCATCAGCGTCGTTGTTAACAAAAATATAATTATAATTTCCCTGCCTACACAATTTTTTGAGCAGAGTGCAATAATATAATTTGCAGCCATGTCCGCATACAGTCATGTCCATATCATAATAATAATATAATAATTGTAGTGTAGCCCGTAAATATAAAATTTTATACCTACCTACCTACCTACTACTACATCGTTAGTGTACTTGGTAATAATATTATTGCCTATTGGTCCGTCGTAGTCCGTAACCTTTACTTGTATAACAGTATAACCTTATAAAATTTATAAAGCTTGTATAATTATATGTAGCTACACGCAGGACGCGGAGTGAGTCATATACTATATAGTGATATAGTAATAGTAAATATTATTTTTCAATACATATAATTAATTTAGTTGGATTTTTTTGTTTCCTTTTTATTATTTTATGGTAAACTCCCAATAGTCCCAAGTTTTATAAGTTCCATGCTCTCACTCTCGATAATCAAAGGGAAGAAGGGAAACAAACCGAAACTGATCTCGAACGAGTACTTAAAAGTATATTATGAAGCTCTGTAGGTAGTAGTTATATAGGCAATAGGACGAGCTGAGCAGAGCATGATAATTATTCTGGTACTGGTTATAAATTGAGAGAGAGGAGAAAAAAATGTTGAATTGCTCTGTTCTTTTTGTTGTTGTTTTGCACCTAGTCTGGCCCTACTGGCTATATAGCAAAAGTAAACTAGCCACCAGGATAATAAGGATTGAACCATCTAACTAAATTGTATATAGAAAGAACAAACACACGAGGAGAAAAGAGTATCAACACAACCAAAACCAACAACCTATCAGATCACATCAAATCAGCCAACACTATACCCTACCAACTTGTGTGGCTCTCTCACCATTTACATTACAGTTTACTAGACTACACAACAAGTTTTAGTTTGGTTGGAAGGAGAACGGAACGGAATAGAACGGCTATGGCAATATTTTTGAATTTTTTCCCCCTTCTCCATCTTCTGATTTTGAGGCTGACTGTGAATTGTATGTGTAAGCAAATAATCATCATCATATTTATTATCTGCTTGATTATTATTATAAGATTATCTTCATGAGTCACATGGAGCTTTTGTACCTATAGGGGTTTAATAGAGGCGCGTTTCAAATTGATGCTTCGTCGTGAACAAAGTTGTGCTGTTATTTTGTCTGGTGACTGGTGGAGTTCCAAAAGGACCATAGTACCAGTGCCAGTACCAGTGCCGCAGTGCTGATTATACCGCCGCCATTATGCAGGACGAATAATGAAGCAGTGTCGATTGTCGAATGAAAGTGTTGATCATGACATTGCTCATAAATATTATAAGAGCTACCTACATAAACTGTATGCGTAGTGAGGAGTGCTATTCAACTTTACTTTACGAAGGATTAGTTTACATTTATCTTGCTTGTGTTTCAGTCCAGTCTATAATACGTATTCATAAATTATAGCTGTGAATGCTATATAATTATATTGTGTTGAATTAATCGTGGAAGTTTAAGCAAAATGTTCATATCAGTATTAGTGCCTATCTGTACACTGATATATATTGGCATAGTAAACTTGATATGTCTCAAAGATACATAATGTATTACATTACATATAGGTATAATGATTGTGCTGGTAAATTTTAAGCTGTGCACATGCCCAGGTCTGGAAGTCTCTCTCTCCTCTAGTAATTCTTGCTCTGGGTCTCTCTGGCTTTTGGTTTGATTACTGGTTTTACTCACAGACTCCCATTCCCTTCCCATCCCATCACAGTCTTGAATCTCTATATAATATGTGTTTCAACTATCAGTAGAGATATCTTATCGTATCAATATAATAATGAGTGAAGGATAGATTATATCCACTATCCACCTATGTACTCTGGAGAGTATACTGATGTTTCTGTGTGTGTGTAGTTTGAAGTTATCACTAATATGTATATATGACTTGATATAAAATGTAGATTTTTTGATATTAAATATGTAAAGACGTGTGTTATCATGAGGAGATAAATGTTTTAAACATTCTCGTTAAATTTGTTCCTTTCTGGTTGTTGTTGTTGTTACAGTCAGCGGCGAGGCGAGCTGGGACAAGTTGTGCAAATTGTAAGACGACCACCACGACGTTATGGAGGCGGAATCAGAACGGAGAGCCGGTCTGTAATGCATGTGGACTCTACTATAAACTACATAATGTGAGTTTTGAGTTTTTCATATAATTAACTAATGCTATATATATATAAATAAGTATATTGCATGCATGCATATTAGTTTTTATAATTTTTTTCACTTTTTTTTTATTAGGATTCATTTACCCATACTAACTAAAAGTTTCATATATATATTTTAAGAAAGACTTCCTCCAATGATTTTCATTTTACTATCATATCACCTGGCTCGCTGCCTCTTTTTCTTTTTGGAATACACGTATAAATATACAATTTATAATTATTATTATTGTAATCTTGTGTCATATTATGTACTTAGGTAGGTACATATCTTGGAGCACGCACTTAGCATGTGTGGTGTGCATAATATTATAAGCTTTATTTTATTTAAGTGAAGGCGATAATATACGACATAATAATCATAATTTTTGTAATAATAATAAAATTAGTATTTAGTTCATACTTCATAATCGTCGTAGATTTACAACGCATTGCATATCTGTTCAATCCAGTGCTTCTACATAGACTTTAATACTTACATTAACTAACTATGTTTTGGCATTACACATTTCTTGTAAAAGGCTACACGGCTACGTAAATATTTGATGTTATTATAATTAGCAACACGTCTTTGCATCGCACTTGGGATCTGTTTTATGCAATAGGTTCAGCACACATAGTGGATAATTTAGTATGTAATTTCAAGGATCGGTGATCTTTCCCCCTATTTAAAATCTATTTAGTATCCATAAAATCCATTGGGTAGGAGAAGGCCCCTTAAGACTGTAGAAAACAGTGACTTTGCGATTTTATACCAAACAGAATGTTATAGCTTCTAATAGGTGGTTTAGTTCTTTCTGCATAAGCGTGGTAATAACAATAATAATTTGTCATCAAACTCAGAAATAATAAAAACGGAGAAATTCGCTTATAGATTTTACTATTGGTATACAGAGACTTTGGGAAAGGTAGGTAGGTAGTCGTATTGATACTTTGGGCATAATTATACAGTATATACACGACAATGGACATTCCATATATAATGTACCTTTTGACGGATGACTTCAGAATTTCTAAAAGTACGTAGTGTAAACTTGATTTAAGCATAAATGCTACACAAAAACATAATAAAACGGTTGTTGAGACACAAATACCAATGTGTCCGCACGACCCAGGGATGAACAACATGTAATTATTATTTATGTGGTTGTGATTGTGTTGTCTATTATTTTTAAGTGGGCACGTTGATTGTACATATTTGTATTATTATTATTGAATTGTGAGCGCATAGGACATTGTGTTAATCCATAGTCGGAGGGTTAAACGTAAGAAATGACATGCTTTTGGACTTGTTGCCTATTGTTCCACCATCAACCATGAAGATGATGATGAGGTTCCAAGATAATAATAGTTCAAATGAAAACGATGATGATTGAGCATTTAAGTTTGACAAAAGTCTCAAGACTCATAAGAGACTCTCTACTGTATGGCAATAGTATCACGGGTGCGGGTGCCGATGCCGATGCCAATAAGCACTAGGGAGGATAAAGATACAGATGAGAGTACGCGGGGACAGGGACAGGAGAATGGAGTATCTCATGAACATAATACTTTAGAATTACAGGTCTGTCTCTCCGTCTCTTCTCCGAGACATACTGCACGGTAGCAGAGAAGTTACTCCTGAAAAATGCGTTTGCCCTCTTATGTGCGTACGTATTTCAACCATTTAAAGGGTAATAGTTATGTAGGCAAACCACTACCATTACTATGGTTTAGTCACTACCAGACAGTAAGGTATGGGCACTGTACAAAATGTACAATACAACCAAATTTTACTGTCTGCTGGGTTGTTCGGTTGTTGTGGCATACAGCTATTTGTGTGTACAACAAATAAGTGTCTAGTCCCCACTGCCATACCTAACATTCTACATACATACAAGACCAATACCAATGCCAATACACCAACTTTTTTTAAGTATGTTCCTTGGATTTTGGGAAGGACATGAGAGAGAATGTGGGCCTATTGAGCACTTGTCACTTTCGTCGGATTAGAGTCCTCATGGAGTATATGTACAGCAGTGGTTGGGGACATATATTAGTGTTCCAGTTAGTTTTTGTCGAGTTTTAGTGTAAAACGATGTTTTGAGGTAGCAAGTGCAGTGCAATATATTAGTAGTTTAGTGAGTTTATAATCGAATTTGAAAGTGAAGTGGTTCGGCTTTGGATTCTGATGGGAAAGGAGGAGGAAGAGATATTTTGTATAGAAAAATGTAGAGATTTTTAGGGGGCGTTCTGTTGGTGCCAGTCTCCTGCTGAGCTCAATATATAGACAAAATAACTTTCCCAAAACGGCTCCTACACAGACTGAGCAGGGCAGACAAGAAAGACTCTTATTCTATTTTCCTCGGACGCGTACATACATCACACGGTCACACGCACATTATTGTCATTGTCATTATTAGGATGACATAAGGATGAGCTACTACTACTACTATTACTACGACTCCTCATATCACTACTACTATCAGTACTACTACCATTACAGAGGAGGCAGATAATAGGACCTGTGTCAAGATGACAGTGTGAGCTCCTGGATTCCGTCTTATCTCCTATCGTATGCTATACCCTTTCATTTTGATTTCGAATCGAAAGTGTCATACAACTTTTATATGTATTTGCCTCTGTAGTATATTGAATTACTTGAGTAACTTTAATTTCACTCGCAGGATTATTCTATTGCTTATCATTAGGCAAGTCATACCCCTGCGCACTTCATTAAATTTACGTAGCCAAATTAATTCAATTAATTGTTCCCTTGATTACAAGTGTAATTTGAAATTTATGCAGTAATTTTTTTCATAATGCTTTGGAAAGAAGGTGACTCGTGACCGGCACCGGCATCGTCACCGGGTGGCGAAGACGCGCGTTTGCTTGGTTGCATAGGGAAATAGTTCTACATGTATACAGTGCAGGATTTAAAAGTCATAGCAAGTGACATAATGTACCTGTAGTATGTACATTTGGCTGGTATTTAAGGAGAAGAGAGAGAGAGAGATGGTCCAAAAATGACTGCAATCATCAGCAGGGAACCAAGTTGGGGTGGTGATGGTGGATACTGCACCACATTGCATTGTCCTCATCATCGTCATCGTCGTCTGGAATGGTCAATGTTGTGTACGTAATGTCACAGTCGACAGCCCTGCGTTCCTATGTTACTGTTGTTGTTCTTCTTGTTACACACTCAAATTCCTTGGGAACATTCCTTACGTATGTCATGTGTCTCTCTTGTCCAGTATATTTGTTGTATTTCTCCTGGAATTTTTGTATGGACATTGAACAATCTGTAAAAATTCGAAGCTAAAGGTGACTATATGTTTGAGTCGTCCACTATGGACCGGACCGTCGACCGTGATTGTGTTACGTATTAGACTTATTGCGTTGAAAATTATTAATGTAGGTAGGTACATATGCGTATTTCCTTGCATGTACCTACCTATATTGTTTCTTCAGTGTTTCAGTATTAGCTTCATTAGTAGAGTAATCGTACCCTTGCTCTGACTGCACATACGACATTTTACATAGGCACAGCTACTCGGATACTTTATGAAGCTCGTACAGTGTTACAATCGGAGGAGTCTCATTGTTAAACTTTGAGACGATTGTCCTCAAGATAAAAATACATTTATCTGGAGATACTCATTACCATTGCATCGTCATTACTATTACTATTACGTACGACAGCACAAGGCGAAGTCAGTGTCAGTGGAAGGAATGATAGGGTAAGCAAGCAAGCGGGTCAGAAGGTTTCTGTCTATAAAAAACATTGAGCGTTTGAATTTATATGACGAACATAAATCCTCTTGGGCTCATCTCAAGTCAGTGTCAGTTCAGTTCTAAGGTAAATACTCATACATAGAGTATAGTAGACATTATGTAGTACGTTTGGGTTTTTGTGCTGTGAGACTGACGACTGGCTGACTAGTGAGTACTCATAGGTCGTCATATGCAGTGTGTGTAGCAGTAAAGAGTGGAAAACAAAAATTGACGTGTGCATGTCATGTCATGTCAGATGTGTCACATTGAACATGAGTATATATGCACCTACCTAGAGGTACATTAAATGTCTCCTCTGTGGGTTAACATATAGAAATTTATTCGAATCAAAAATCATATGTGTCCCTTACCTTCTAGTAGGTACCTTAAGTGACTATTAAATCCAGTCCAGCACTCTCTCTCTCTCTTGCTGTAGCAGAATGTGATAGGTATGTTCATAAAAATGTCAACTACTATTTTATATCTACCATATAGTACATGGCCTAAACAGCACAGCTTTTATTACATAACTATACACCTACCTGGATAATTTTTTCTATAATTTTGGATTTTGAGACTGACTTTGACATGAAATACCTACCTGTGCTGGGTGATGTTATATATTGACTTTGACTCGTCTAAAAGTCTGCTCGGGGGGACTGCACTACTATAGGTCATAGGAATATGGATACACTCTATACTGTATAATATTCTTTCATAATAGTAAACATAGACAGGACTATCATGTTTCCTCATCTAAATCTAATCAGCACAGCGCGGAGCCTCCTCAATTCTGATAGCATAAAGAATAATATCAAATCCACTCCATAGGCATATGGACTACTAATGTTTTCCCTGTACCATTATTAACTACTACCTACCTAGGTAGGTATATTATGAAAACGCTTGAAAGGCAGTCTGAGAAAGGGGCTATTCACTGTCACCAAGTATTAGGCTGTCAGTTGACATAATGTGAATTAGTCTTGTCCTCACGTCATTCCCTCTCATCAGTCATGTGGTGAAGAAAGAAGGAAAAAAACCCACTAATTTAATTTAATTTTGCTTAATGCTCTTTTTAATTTTTAATTATTGGCTTTAAAGGAATGTTTAATGGCTAATGGGGCTCGTAATGAAAATAAAGATGGCTGCGATAATTATCCAAAAAATGGTAGAGCCTCTCCATACGTAGGTATAATATTTAAATACCTACCTACCTACCTACATGAAGTTGGTCCGGTTTTTTTTCTTTCAGTGTTCAGCAGATAGCTAGTGTAATGTAGCTATATAATGTAATGATAATTATATGCACTGACAAGAACATGAGCTGGAATATATTATATAGCTTAATTTCAATAATGATGTTGTGATCATATCTGTGGGTAATTAAGCTGTGGAAATGTGGTCATGACTCTTGAATAATTATTAGGATGGCTCTTACTAGTTAGTTAAGACTCACCATGAGCGCGTATATGGTGTGCTATTCTACAGTGTCTGCATAATATGTACATACTGAGAAATTAACTATAAGAATGTCAAGAATGACCCATGTCTGCGGATGCCTTCCCTTTGCCTTGCTCTGTAGATTATATGTTCTAGATATACAAAGTGGGTAGTGAGTATAGTTCAGTGCTCACGGGAAAGTCAAAAAGAAGTCGAAGGAAAAGACGCATACCAACTTGGAAAAGGCAGACGACTGACTCAATACTGAAAATGAATGGGTGAAGTGAATGAGCTATAGAAGCTGAAGTCGACATCGCATCGACGGGGAAGTCAAACTCATCTGTTGATGAAAGACATGGTGAATTGTCAATGAATAAATAAATGTTTTTCTTTGTTTCTCAACACACACTCACTCAGACTCAGACGGAGTCATCAGCTGAAACGAGAAAAAAACCGAAAGTAAAAAACGAAAAAATTGTTGAACATTACATA
>JAQFZE010004206.1:0-11558 GCA_034695245.1 Dicyrtomina saundersi
CGGTTATCATTAGTTTGTATAAATTTAATTTATTAAAAATGGAAGCCTGTATTACACAATTATGTCTAAACAGTCAATGCAACATTGTTTCAGAAGGTTTTAGTGCCAAATTAACAAATATTAAAAATGTTAATGCCTAAGAAAATTAAAAATCTTGGAACACCAATTTCTCAGTCTTCAACTACGAACTAGTGTGCTTTTAATCAAAAACAAGAACTTATAATGACAAATAAAACACATTTGTTCGTAATAAAATACCAAAATTTAATCCTCCCCTTGTATTTCCTGAAATAGTTAGATTTTTTGTAATTAGTGAGAGTAATTGTGGCAAAAGCTGTTTAGTTAATAAATTACTATTACAAAAAGGGAAATTAGACTACAATAATTTTATTTTAGTAAATGATAGCCTACAACAAGAAACATTTTAAATATTAATAAAAGCATTTAAAAATAATCTATTAAATGCAATCGCAGTAGACTTTTTTGAATTTTCTTAGTGGTTTTGTAGTTATTGAACGTAGATACTGTTTTTTTGGGTCTATTAGATCAGATTTGCTAGGCATGTAAGTACTGAAACTTTTAATTCAATAAACAAATTCTGAGCTGGCATTTTTATTTAAAAGTAGAGATTCTTTAGCTTTGAGGATTCGAGAAAGACTTATGTCAGTTGCGTTGTTGTATTTAAGCAAAGTATTTCAATTCACCGAGTAAAAGACTATATCTATGTGTGTGGTGTCTTGCAGCGTATAAAAATGCTGTGACGAAGTGAAACTATGCTAGGATGAAGTAGAGGTTTTGCTTTGTCGTGATTAGGCTAAATAGGTAACAAGTTCGTTGAGACTGGGAAATTGTAAATTATTATATTTAGTAGTCTGACAAGTGAGTCTAGTATGATCTAGATTTATGAGTTATTAACTAATGCTGTCTGTAAAAGTAAACGCTTAGGAGAAATAAATTGTAATAATCTCGTGATAAAGATTCCTTTGCAGATGATTTTAACATTATTTTAGCCGTATCTACTTAATTACGAACTGATTATAGCTTTATGTATGAACTTGTTGTGTTTTTATAGGTATGATAATATTAAGCTTACAACCACACAGCAGCTGTACTGAGCTTTATTTACTTTAGCTGGAGCGGAGCCTTACCACACAAAAACATTATTGAGCTGGTTAAATTGTAGCTAAAATAGAGTTAAAAATAGCAATTTCAAAACTGGACTATAAACTATATGCGTACGCAAAGGAAAACCAGTAAAGTATTTAGTCTGACGTTTTATTGGTAGCGCGCTTGTGGGCCTTGCTGGACCTATGGTTTTCCGGCAGGCGATCGCAACAGTCTTGGACCGGACTTTGTATGAAGCGTCTCCCTCTTGGTTTCGTGTCCGTTCTATTAGGTATTTTGTTAGTTAAAACACCAAAAAACGTGGACGCGATAGTTTGATCGAAATTTTGTTTTATTCGTCAGTGATTTGGTAAGTGTCACTGAAAACTGTATAGTAACTTGATTCTGTTGTATAGTGGTAATGTACAGTAAAAGCCATAATAAGAAACTATGTCAAGGTTTGAGTATTTCTACACTTATGGATGTTGTATGAATGTGTATGACTAAGTATGTTTGTAGGAGTGCGGGCACAAGTAAAGCCTTAGAGTACTCTACGAAGTACAGTAAGTACAATTTCTTTGAGAGCGAAGGAGATTTAAGGAAAAACTAAAAAAAAAGCAGCCAAAACAAATTTGTGAGTTCATATTCTTTTGTCATATTTCGTCTTTTCTTTGGTTGCAGCTCGCAGAGCCAAAAACAAGAGCTTGGAATGAAATGTGTAGGAAGCACTCAAGTATACGCTTCAGTGCATTGCTATATATGACAATATTTTGCACAGTTCAAGCAGCTGTATCATATACTACCTCTACATACGCCTCCTCGATTTACAGTTCAAAATTAGAGGGGCACGATTGCGGACCATGGAGTCAAACACAGTAATTTGGATTTTATTATTATGTATAAATAACATAGTTCGTGCTTCAAACATTAATCTTATTTAATGGCAGCCTTAACAGTAACGTTAGACAGGTCTTAACGGCAAATCTTAACAGTCAATTTATAGCCTTTGAATTAAAGGGAGGTAGCTATGAAAAAGTAAGTAGTGGCAATTTAAATGAAGACTTGTAAATCTTAATAAAAAATGTTTCAAGTAAAAATGCAACTAGGCGATTTTCAGTTTTTGAAAAGTACATTTTTTTTTAAATTTTTCGCTAAATCTTAAAACCAAAATTTTGACACGTTAGCCAATGCAATTACACATGAATGATATATCACTAAAACCTGAATGAATACGCAAACCTATTTAACTTGTAGTTCCAGCTCAGATCATGATTAATTTTTAATTGTAATTAAAAAACTTAAATAATTTTTTTTTAATTTACCTATTTTAATGCATGATATATCATTTTAAGCCATTTAAAAACTATGAAAACGGGTATGTGCTGTGAGTTTATTCGAGAGGACGCTTACTGGAATTGAAATGTTTGATCCTGTCTGCTGTGGGATTTTTGGAAAGAGATGTAGACTGGAGCTCGGCGGGCTGAAACATTACGTTTTTCCTTTAGTTCCTGACGTCGCGCTCTGACTTATAGCATTTAAGATTCATTCTTTAGTTTTGGTACTTTTCTGACTAGTAGACGACACAATTGGCGTCTACTGGCTGATATAGGTAGGGTTTGTGTCGGCTTAAACAAAAAAGTGGAATAATAAGCAATGAATGTCTCCACCAATTCGTTATGCATTGGAGAGAACCAATTGGTTCTCGCAATAACTCCTATTGGAGTTATCTTCAGCATGGTACTATTACGTTCGACTTCCGTTCTGTGAGCCTTTTAGGGTTTCATATGGTTAGTGACGTTTTGTCTTCTTATAAGGTTCTTGCCGTCTTGCAAGTACTTATTTTATTGATTAGGTTCCATGGTATCATTACCTACTTTCGTTTTTTTTTGTTCATACTTCATACAAAACCAATACTATCAATTTCTTTTAATAATTGTAAGTTACACTAAATTTAGTTTATATTTATTATACTTATTATTATTTATTATTTGGTTTGTGAATTGTTATTGTATTTTTGTGTGGTAGTTTTTAACTGACTTTATTCGTCTTGAGTTTTTTAAGTTTTGTGCTATCCATGCAAAACATAACATCATCTATCAGGAATCTGTTGTAAACTATGATTTTGACAGTATTTTAATCCTCTAACCCCTTTTAATTTCTTAATTTCCATCATCATCGCTTTCTTTTTTTCTCTTTCTTTCTTTTATGTAAGATTTTTGTTGATCGTGAATTTTGAACCACTCAACGTTTTGCTTTGCACCAAAACATATATTGCTGAGTACATACTTAGTAGCTAAATAGTAGCGGCGATAGCTTCCCTTCCCTATTTTTTATCTGTTTTGCAGAGAGCACACACATCTTTCATCTGTAGGATATTCTTAATTACATGGACTGCTGTTTCTAATTAGCCGTCGTCTTCCCCAGCACCGTGTAATATTAAATACGATTTGTCAGTTCAAAGATTTTTGTCCGCCGTGTTGAGCCGTTTTTCCACTGCAAATTCAGTTATCAAATTCCTAAAGCTTTGTTTGAATACTATGAGATCTGATTTGAATATTTTAAATATGGTTTCAATAGTAGGTGAGCTACTTTAGACCGATTTCTGAAAAAGTGTACAAAACTCTTGAAAAGCAGCATAAAATTATACGCATTCAATACAGTTGAGTCATTATTGTTGCTTTTTTCAACATTATATAATGTACAAGCGTTTTTTACAGAGTAGCAATACCTAACCTAACTAAAACCCTAGACCGATTTCTGGAAAAATGTACAAAACTCTAAAAAAGAGCATAAGCGTAAGAATTTATTAAATTTAAAATATATTTGTTGTTGTTATCAACAAAACAAAATTGACAAGCTACTTTAGCCAAGTAGCTTCAGCATAACCATACTTAAACTCTCAAATTCTGGACTTTAAAAAACTTTTTGATTTTTACTTAATAATTGTTTTTATATAGAACGGACAGTAGAAATATAAAATGCAAAAGGAGCAACAAAGAAAAACAAATCACGAAATTTATGAAAAACTACAACTAGAAGCGGTCTTAGACCTGAATGTTAACTGTGTTCTGAAGCAAAAAAAAAGCCTTAATCGTGTAAATGTGGTCAAACAGTAAGAATTTATAGGCTTGCAGGGCATAGAAGATTAAATATTCATAAAAAGCGTTTTATTAAATAAAAAATATAATTTGTATAACATTTAAGAATACACCCTTAAAAACGCTAATTCAGGACTTTGAAAATATTTTTACTTACTAACTATTTTCTTATACAATGGACTGTTTTACTAAAACATGCAAGACGTGTAACATAGAAAAACGTATACCTGAATTTAGAAAACATACTACATCAAAAAATAGTCTACAAGCTAAATGTAAAGCGTGTCTCTAGAAAATAGCAAGTGTGCCTAAAACGTGTGAATGTGGTCGTACAGTGAAAATTTATGAATGGAAACTTGGAATGCAAGAAATGAGCAGTTACTAATCCTTTTTCTTCACAGGTCTAATAAGACTTGATGAAAATGTATATTCTAGATGTGTGTTTTCTACTACGTCAGCACACAGACAATCAAGTGTTTATCATAGATGTTTACGTAAAATAAAATGTTAATATATAAATAATATTATTCGTATAAAATGTAAGGTTAAAACACCTAATACAGAAATAGTTGCAAGTTATTACTTAAAATAACTGATTAATGATAAAAGCAAAATGTTCAGTGTGTAATACTTGAAAGTGTATTTTTATCAAAGCCAATAAGTCTAGGATCAGTAGTGATATAGTTGATAAAATTAGTAAATACATAGGAGAAGTACATTATATAGTATAAATTTATTTAGGATTAGGCATTAAGTTTAAAAAAAGAATAGCAGAAGGAAATAAGCCTGTAGATCAAATTGATGAAGCCGCAATGCAATATGATTCATAATATTTATAAAGATAAATATAATCGACTTAAAAATAGAAAATCCCACATTTATTGAAAACGTAAAACGTATGAAAACAACAAGTGTAATTAGGCTAAAATGATATCTAAGTTTAGGTCTTAATAATACATTTTCACGGTTAAAAGAACCTAACGGCGCAACGGAGAAGCTAAAAATAGGTAGACGCAGCTCGCGAGATTAAAAATCATGTAGAACTCTAGATTTTGTATATTAGCACCCCCTAACTGAATATGTAGGTAAAAATAAATTATCTCGAAGAACAGAAATAAAGCCTAAAATAGTTAAAGAATATCAGGCAACACAGAAGACATATACTAAACATTTAGGTTATATTACAATATTTAAACAAAAAAACTACTATACACTAGGAGTTGATGCAATATGACAAGCTAATTTAGTTCTAATGCCTATGAAATGAGTTACAGATAAAAATAAATGTACATATAATAATTTAATTATTGTTACATTTTATAAATATTGTTGGGTTATACCTTTACAAACTAAAAATTCAAATGAAGTAGTAAATAGGGTTTAAGTTGTATTAAATTATAACAATCCGATTCGAACACCCAAACAAATTCATTCTGATTAAAGAACTTAATACAGCAGTAAAAAAACATTAATTATTTTTTAAGAATATAATGTTAACTGGTATACAACAAAACATAAAACAAAAGCAATGATTGTTGGAAGATTTGCAAAAACTATTTAACAAGAAATGTATAAATATATGACTTAACAATGAACTACTTAATGGGTCCATGTTTTACAAGATTTAAATAAAAATTATAATAATTCAAGACATACAAGCATTAAAATGACACCAATTGAATAAAGTAAAACAGAGAGTAAATACCAAGCATAATTAAATCTTATCGGCTCAAAATCTAGATAAAATGACTTGTTTGCTACATATAGTAAAACTAATAGTTTAAAACCAGGACAAGGAAAAACAACACAATTATTTGAAACTTAATTTAAGAGAAAATATAAACAACAATATGCTGACAAAATAATGTATGTTAGTAAAATTTTATCTACAAATCCAATAAATTATAAACCTGTTGACTATCATTGTAAAGAAATAAAAGTAACATATTATTTGAATAAAATAACACCATATAACAAAGAAGAAAAAGAATTTGAATATAAATATATTATAGAAACAAATAAAACAAAAGATCCAAATATTATAAAAACTTTAGTTAAATGAAAATTATATTCTAATAATTTTAATAGTTGATTTTAATACATTTAATACTTGATTTAACGCATGAACAAATATGAAATTCCTTATTCAAAAAACTTAAATTAAAAAGAAAACAAAATATAACTAAACGACTTGTAAAAAAACATGTAGCTAGGGAAAAATAATGTATAAAATAAACATATATAAACAAGTGGAGCAGAACAAATAAAACGCCATAAAAAGCTAATAGTAAAAGTTAATGAAAGTATTAAAAAATTAAGAGCGCAATACATAGCCGAGAAAACAGAAGATAAGGCTCTTAAATTAGAACAAAAAAATGTATAAACCTATATTAAAAGCTACACAAAAATTTACTAATACAGTAGAAAACAATAAAATTATCACTTTAAACGAATAAGCTTTATTAAATAAATATTTTAGTGCTAAAAATATGAACTCAAAACATATTAAGCAACTTCAATATATTAAAATGAATAAATCTAAAGCTAAGAACGATCATTTATTAGGAAATCTAGCTTTAGCAAATAAATCTGTACAGAAAGAAAAAACGAAAAACTAGCAATAGAAAATGTACCAAAACTTGTTTTTCAAAGATATAAAACAGGTCATATAGCTTTTAAATATTAGGGAAACTTAGCAAACAATGTTTTAATAATAAAACTACAAATTACGGAAAATGATAACATTGATGAATATTATATTGGAAATGAAAAAGTACAAGATTTACGTGATAATTTTATACAAATATCTGGGAAAAAAGACCAATGACTATTGGTTTATGTAAATTATTAACGACACAACACTCGGTTAATTAGGATGCTAAAGATGCTGAATCTCATGCCTAGTATATGCTTACAACCAAATAATGTTATACTCAAGATAAAAAACTAGGAAATTTAAAAGGTGAAAAGTGGAGTATAATATCAATATATGGTAAAAAACATAAACTAATTGGTAAACAAAGATCACAAAGCATTCATGCATTAGATAAGGCGAGTTTAAAAACAGCAATAGGTATTGGACTACTACACAGTAATATTTGATTTATCTTTGATGATTTAGAAAATTTTGTATCAAAATTGGAAACCACTCTAGCTAATATACAATCAGGCCATACAAATATTGATAAAAATTATAAAGATTTAGCAACAATAAAAGTCTTGGACAATAATTTAAAACAAATCCTAATAATAAATAATGAGAGCATAATATGTAATAATAAACGAAAAACAGATATAATGTTGCATACAAAATAAAACAATACTACAGTTCATTATGAGGTACCAATTTCTATCAAGAATAGAGCCTAATTATTTTAAAGAAAGATTTCAACATCTAATAACTACTATTGATGCAATAAACTTTGTAAATCTCAAGATTATTTACAACAAGAAAAATTACATTTTATCAAATCGATTGATATTGTAGATAACATTTTTTTATTAAAAAATAGTTTATTTATTATTAAAGTTGATTTGGTGAAAAAGTCAAATCGAGCAAGATATACTGGCACACAGTTAAATGAATGAATTAATAATAGGCCACAGTTTTTATTATGACGACACAACAGTTGAATAGTATAACAGACCAGAACATGTAAGTTTAATTCAAGAATCATTAAATTACAATGATGGTTTTTAAATAGAGGACATGGTTAATGCTGGTCTTAAGATGATAATAAATATTTAGCAACAACTTATTTAAATCCGGCGCTTCGCGCCAGATTTAGCAGCTGTGCGACTGAAGTAGATGCTGAGCAAACATTAGCAAACATTTGGTCCAACAAAGGAGCATTATAACTTCAGTAACAATAAAATATGATCTATGGAGTAAACGTATTTTATTAAAAAAATGATAATTATTCCTTAATTTGAATTTTGCAACATTTCGTCTATGAACTTATCTATTTGAATTGAATTAGTTTATGAGTGCAAATTAAAGCATGCTCACTACATATTGAAAGAAAGACAGACTTACTTTCTGCAGGACTGACAGTAGTAGGTATGTATAATCATGGCATGTAGTTCGAATAGGTTGGAAAACATAATAAAGTTGTGAATGGGGGTACTTAAAACTATGATATTTGACGGACGTCATTAAAGACGACTCTAAATATCTTTCCTAAATATCTATGGCCTACATAGTTACGTATTTTCATGAAATGTAGTTAAAACAGGTTGGACAAAATTTTAAATTTGGAAATTGGGGTACTTAAAACTATGATATTTGCATGACGTCATTCATGGACGATCCGTGAATAACTATTAACAGTATAATATTGTTCTTTTTAGTTTAAATATTTTTTTTTAAATTTCAGTTAGAAATGGAGGTACTTAAAGCTATAAAACTTGAAGGACGTCATTTATGGACACTCGCTAAATATCTATCACCAGTATATTTATGTTAATGACATGTAGTTAAAAATGTTTTTTAAATAAAAACTGGGGTACCTAAAACTATTATATGTCAAGGACGTCAGTATGGACGATCTCTTAATATCTGCAACCTACATAAGTACGTATGTTCATGACATGACACATGTAGTTTAAATAGGTTGGAAAAATTTTTAAAGTAGGAAACGGGAATACTTAAAACTATGATATTTGAAGGAAGTCATTGGGGACGATCCCTGATTTACTATTACCTAATTCTGGCGTGTCTTACGTAGCAAACGGCAGACGCAGACCATTAAAAACTGTAGCTGAGATTGGTTTGGTCTGTACTATAAGATTTACTTGTATTTGCCCTGCAGAACTTTAAAATTACGTAGCTATGTACATGTACGTCTCTATTTGTTTACACGTATTCATTGGTATTTTAAAAGGTCACTATTTTGAGTTCTGACATGGGTCCAGTTAACTGGTAATTGTGTGGAAATAGTCAATCCAACTAAAGTAAAAAACAAATCAGATTTGCCGGCGCACATTTTTGGTTGTTTTAAACTGTTTTGAAGTTACTGAGTTCAAAATTGTGACCTGTAGTGTGGGGCCAACAGACGAAAAAACAGACGAACAGACGAATATGACCATTTTATAAGATGCATAAGCATAGCATATAAAAACCCTGGATTTGCAAATAGACATTACCTAATATTCAAATTTATTGCAAATGCCGGGGATAAAGGTAAAGGTAGTTTTATAATTCAGTCTGCACATATTTTTTGTTTTTGAGGTAAAATAGTATCAGAAGTTAGGTTTTTAGTTCATTTTGTTGGAATGCTTATTGATGATCCTATATTTGAATCTAGTGCCTGAGCTAGTAGTACAGATGATTTTGTTAATGGTTTAATCAATATTACCTCTTTAAAATGGAGAATGCCTTGTATTGAACTAAATTTTAAAATGTCTAATAAAATATCTAGTTATCTTGTATCTCAGCCTGTAATACTTTATAAATTTATAATAAAACAACTAAAACTACATTTCCAGTTTTACAAGCAATGACTTTAGATCGTAATTAAACGACTCTTTAAGACTTAAATAAATTCTAGGTATCGTTTTTGGATTTCAAACTAATTGTTTAAATAGTCAAAAATGTAATATTTCTGTTTGATCATTGTAATGTTCGAGATGCTTTTATATCTTTAAAATGTGAATTACCCCAGGCATTTAATTAAATAGTGGCAATATTTTAGCTTGTATTGAAAACTATGATCGATAATCAAAATTAAAAGAACTATTTACAAATTAAGAACCACAAATTGCACTATACGGATTTTAAACAGCTTACCCTTTGTATTCTTTTGATACAACTTTTAAAAAAGGCAGTATTAGAGGTAATACATTAAGTAATAAAATTTAATTTGAGTTGAGTGATAATGTGCCTGAAAATACAACTTGTTCAATTTTCTACCGAATGCTTTGTTTTGTAACTTGCTAACCGGCTCTAAAGGGTGATAGCATTGCTACTGTCCTCTGGGACGGTTGTTCCTTAGGTGACTAGGCTTCCTAATTGGTCAAAATGTACCATTCTCTAATAATGTTTGTTCTAAATCTCGCACGCTTGGAAGCCTGAAAACCTGCTTTTGAGCATGCCAGCTATGCTAAAAATTACTCTATGGGTTATGCACACTGTGGGCTTTCCTGTATGTGATTAATGTAATTTGCAAGACACTGTGTACCTTAAGGTTAATGTAATTTTTGACCACCGTGTACCTAAGAGGGGTTGTGATTTTTCAGCCATTTTGTACTTTACGAGTGTTTTTTGTTTGTCTCCAGATCTTCGGTAGCAATTTAATTTGTGGCTCATCCTGTACTTTGGGTGTGATTTAATTTGTTATCTACTCTGTACTTTTGGATTGATGTAATATGTAGGCCACCCGTTACTTTAGTTGTGATGTCAATAATAGGCCACCCTGTACTATAAAGGTGGCGTTATTTGTGAACCACCTTGTTTGTTGTAGGTTGTAGCGTTTGCTGTTAATTTTTATTTTAAGTATTGCATATTAAGCGTAATACATCGTCGCTATTTTTTTATATTTCGTAAAACATCTTAAAGTTGCAGCTGGCACTAGAAATAGTGTCTGCAAGGTAGACCTAGTTACGCAAGAACTTATAAAACTTTTTAAATAGGCATTTGTTATTACAATTTATTCGTATATAAAAAAGAGTTAGTTCGTTAATGATTAAGATTGTATTTTATGTATTTGAGAGGGAGTTTAAGAAACGGCTACAATTTTTCAAGCCATAGTTTTTTAAATTACTTTTTTTTAAATAACAGAATCGTAATACATTCCAGTAGATTAGTTTAAGGAGTGGGAGGGAACATTTACTGGGTTAATGCTTGTAGGAATAATGCCCAGATAGTAGAGGTCAGAGGCAATATGTCCGTTTAGTAACGCTTTCTTAATCACCGTTTGACCGCGTCTGGATAACTTTAATTACCATTTGAGCTTCATGAAAGCGTATATTTGTTACTGCATAGTAGATGCTGCCTGACACGTTAGTAAAACCTGGCGTAGTACTTTGTAAATGAAATTAGTATGCTCTTCTGCTTACGCAGCGATATTACTTTTGGCAGCTTCGGCAAACCATAAGTGCGGAACTTAAAACACAAATTAGTTTATTTGATAAGGTAATATTACATTAAAATATAATTAATTTACATAAATGATTATTTATATAAACATGTTTCCTACCTATCTACATAATTTAGCAACCTTTGGCAATTCTCAACGAAACTTGACATGCGATATGCCATTTTGAAGCTCTTAAAAAATAAAAAATATAAAATTCGTTTAAACTTGAAAATTATTTAATTTACTATTTGTTTTAACTATAATTAACTTTAAATGTGCA
>JAQFZE010004207.1:0-11555 GCA_034695245.1 Dicyrtomina saundersi
TACATCTGAACTAATATTTAACCTCAAATTATATGTAAATCATTATATGTATGTAATATTATGTTATGGGCAATGCCTTTATGAACATGAATAAATCTATCCATCTATGTATCTATCTATCTATCTATGTATCTATCTATCACAATCATATTTTGTGAAACAGAATGCCAAAAGAAGATGTTCCACGCTCTGGATCAGGGTCTGGTTCTAGTTCTAAATCAAATGATCTTGCAGCTGTGATGAAGAAACTTGAAGACATGGATAAGAATATGGAAGACAGAATAACCAAAATTGTGACAGCAGCTGTTTTCGGAATCAATGGAAAGTTCAAGGAACAAGACAAAAGAATTTGGAGAATAGAAAATAGAATGCAGAAAATAGACAACAAATATTGGATCCGACAAATCTTTCTTAATTCTCTACAGAGCAGACCCAATGATAGTAATAAAAGCTGTTGTCCACACTAATCTGGAATTAAATCATTCCTGTATTTTGTCAGCCCGGTTCATTAATAAAACAATCCGGTCCTTTTTCAATCATATTCCGATTACCCAGCAAATACAATGCTATTGAAGTGCTAAAATATGGACATAAGCTTGCTTTAACACAGTTCAACATAAGCAAAAATTTGTCGAAACAAGAACGTGAACTCAAAAAGGTTCTGATCACTGAAATTAAAAACTGCGTGCAGATGGGAAAAGTGTAAAGATAAAGTCATACAACACCTGCTTAGTTAATAAAGAGGTTTTTATGGTTGTTAGCAATAAACTGGTTAAGCAGGACGAATAGGATAAGCACCCACATCCAAGTAATGTAAATAGTAATAAAAATACTAATATTAAACTAAATTTTTGGAACGTTTTTGGAATTAATGGTTTTCACAATCTTGATGCGACTGACAAAAATATAGTACTTAGCCATGATGTAGTGGGTCTGTGCAAAACATGGTTATGCGAAAATATTAATTTATAAAAAATGTTTCCTGAATTCACCGGATATCAAAGCCAAGCTATAAAAGAATCAGTGACGGGCAGAGGCAAAAGAGGTATGATAACACTATTTAAATGTAAAACATTTAAAAATACAAGAAATTTATTAAAAAACAACTTCGTAAAAGCAATAGAATGTGCTAACATACCTTCAAGTGACAAGTATCTAAAAATATTTTGCTACTAATGTACTTACAAAGAAACATTTATGAATGAAATAGAAGAAATTGAAGACTTCTTTGCTAATACCTTACACAAATATAAAAGTGACAATATTAGTTTTGGGGGTGATTGTAATGCAAGAGTGAGATTAACAGGCTACTAGGATCAAAGTATGGTAGGCAACACAAACATAACAGAAACTCAAAGCTTTTGTGATGATGAAATCAATGCCAAAGAAGAAAGAATAATTAAACTGATGGAATCATATGGCCTAATTCTACTTAATGGCGGAACAACCGGTGACATTCCAGGAAAGTAAACATACATAAAAAATATTTGCAGTGTTATTGATCTTATATTTGTAAATATTAATCTGACCTATTATGTCGAATCATTTAATGTGCTTAATGTGCTTGAATCTGACCATACGCCAATCAGCAACAACATTCACAGCAACAACAATATTACTCCATCGTTTCGTAATGACCTCAAAAAAATTAAAATTATTAGCAACACGACAGACAAGTTTGTAAGCGACATCCAGAACGGCAAAATACCAACTACCAATACCTCCTCAGTGAATCAAGGCTATGAATACTTTTGAGAGCATATAAATAGCAAGGCTATGGAAAACAACATGTTAGTCAGAAGAATTCCTAAACTGCAAGGAAAAAACAAATTATGGTTTGACTCCGACTGTAATGTAAAGCAAAAAATAGCAGAAAAACTAAAATTTAAAATCAGCAGGAGCAGCAACTTAAGCATCTTAATAAAGAATTACATACTGGCTTACATGGAGAACAAGAAAACTATTGTATCAAAAAAAAGAATATATCAAGACAAATTTCGGTCTCGGCTAGCTAATGTTAAGTGCTAACTGCTGCTGCGAGTAGTATGAGGCTGATTTAGATGAATACATCACCCTTAGAATTTTGGAGCACATTAAAGAAGTTGAACTACAAAACCAGTAGAGGGCTAGTACTTAGCAAAACTGTATGAAAGTATTTCTACCAAGCAACGATGATCCAAAATCTAGAAGAAACTGAACCAATTTCTAATGAAAAGAGCAATAAAGATCTAGACAAACCATTCTCAATGAATAAGTTGGATAAAGCAATTACGCGACTAAAGTCTAATAAATGCCCCGGCCTGGATGCTTTTGGAAATGAAATATCTAAACTTTTTCTAGAAAATTAGACAACATTTTTATTAGATATGTGTAATTAGATAATTAAAGACGAAGTTATCCCTTCAAAATAGGGAAAATAGAATTAATAACATTTCACAAAAAAAGTAACAGAACTAAACCGGAAAATTATAGAGGAATATCGTTAATTAACAATATAGTTAAGCTATTTACCCAACTTCTTCACTTTAGAATTTAAACTTACGCTGAAAAACGTAAAATAATCCCCGAGAGCAAGGCAGGGGTTAGAAGAAATAGAAGCTGTTTGGACCAAGTCTTTTTTTTGCATAAAGTAATAGTTAATCATCTTATACCATCTTACAAAGTCAATAGCAGAAAAGTTTATGCAGTTGTTGTTGACTTTAAACGTGAATTTTATTAAGTACACCCCCATATCTAATGGCAAAAATTAACCAAAATAGGAATTAGACAAAAAATAATTCGTATTCTCCAGAGCCTGTATAAGTCAGCTAGTATGAAAGTACGGACAGAAGATGGCCACACAAAGTCAATGAGTATAACAGGGAGTCTTTTAAGGAGAAATATTATCGCTGCTTTTATTTTTACTGTTTATATCAGACTTCGACGCTTTTTTGGACATGCATGGGGGTGATAAAATAAGTATTAATGAAACTAAAGGAATTCACACTTTAATGTTTGCTGATGATATGGTATTATTAGCAACATCACCTAGATATCTTTAAAAAAAGCTAGAAATATTAAATACATATTGCAATCAAAATAAGTTAGAAGTCAATATACAAAAAACGAAAGGTATGATATTTTCAAAATCTGGGAACTCAAAAAGTAATCTAGTGTTTTGATACGTAGAATGCGATCTGGAAACAGTGAAACAGTGAACAACTAAATCTACCTAGAAAAGCCCTTTTTGTCTTCAACAGTGTTTTTAAGAGCAAGTAAGATTTTGATAGTTTGATAGTGAGGCAAACTTTGCCGTAGGTTTAGTGTTTAATATTATAACCAGAGGTCGATGTGACAAATGACAAGTTGAATTAAATTATTTATATCCATCGCATTATGGTCTCTTTTGTATAGCTCAGCAGTCTGGGCACTAAGGTACTTTAAAGAAATTGAAAGAGTGCAATCCAAATTCTTGAAACGCTTGTTATTCGTGCCAAAAAATACAGCTAACTATGTACTAAGACTTGAAACAGGAAGATACCAACTAAGCTACTATATCTTTGCAGCGGCTCTAAAGTACTGGCAGAAAATATTAAATATAGAAGAAGTGAGAATTCCTAAGCTTATACTGAAAAAATTAATTGTGATTAATAAGTTTGAAAAAAATGACGTCAAATTTAATTGGGCAACTCAGTTAAAACAACTATTAGTAAATATTGGATTTGAAAATGTATGGGAACGTCAGTTTTGTAAACTGTTGAGTGAAAAAATAGTACGTATCCTTGAATCTTACAAAATTCGTCTCTGGAAGCAAGACAGCTGATATGAATGCCTCCTCTGATTAACCATTGAATAAACTGATTAATGATAATGTGTGTACTAAGAAATATTGAAAATATAGAATTCCAATAAATAATATCAGATTTATAAGCCAAATTAGAATAACAAGTAATTTTGCGTGCATGTAAGCCTCGGGAGCTGGCAAACAAAAGCTTAGAGTAAATAGTGTATGTAATGTGTTTAACATGAAAGTTCATGCGTGCCTGAGCCATTTTCTATTGGAATGTCCTCACTATTCTTTAGGCAGAAACCTATTTATTGTCAAATACCTAAACAGAAATAATTTGCAGGATAATTTACTTTTATTACTAGATGTTTCAAAAATTTATAAGATTAGGGATATTAATAATTATTTAATTATAGCGCTAAAAACAAGAAAATCAATACTTAACTTATAAAAATACTGCAATGTAAATAAATTTATGTAAATACTTATATACTTTGTGTTGTGGGTGATACGCCTAAAGGCACAATAAAGGTAATCAATCAATCAATCAATCAGTGGAAGGAAGTCATGTACTCATGCACAGCGTACCTACCTAGAAATGAAGGTAAATATGCACGATAATGTTACTTTAACTTATGATTAGAGAAAATAATTTTAGTAAATGTAGTAACAGTCACCGCACGGCTGTCTGAATAAATAACATGGGAAAAGCTTCAATTAGCGCGGGTTTAATTGTAAACAAAACTAAATATCAAGTAGATAAGATACTATATTATGAACATTATAATACCGTCAAATCTCGATATACCGGCTTCTCAAGGGACCGGGTTATTTTGGCCGGTTTAAAGTTGGGCCATTATTCAGATACCGGCCGACTGCCATTATAGAGACGCCGGCCGATGGGCATTACTCAGATACTTGTCAATGGCTATTGTAAAGATTCCAGACAATGCTCAATATACAGATACTGACCAAATGCCATTATATAAATGAATAAATAAATGTATTTAAAGTCAGTATGACCCCAAGGTTAACTCCACAATTTAAATTTAAAAAACAGTACGGTGCATTTTTAAATGCTATTATAAATCTAAAACAAATAAAACAAATATTTAAAAAAAATAGTTTTCGAAAACATTAACTTTCTAGTTGGCTGAATAAATTAAAAGCGTTTACATATTGATTGAACTTAAGTACTGTCGAATTTTCGCTTGTTTCAGCTCGTATATTTTAAGCTTTAAAAGACTTGTTTTTAAGTATCTGTATAAAATGGAATTAAATGCCTTTCTATCTTCACTTTCTTGTGAAAAAATGCAAAACTTTATTCGATTGATAGTTTAGATCAAGAAATATGGAGGTTAAACTCACTTTAAATCAATGGCCGGTATAAAGGTGTTATTACGCATTGTAAAGTAGCTCTGGGGCCCAGTTTTTTTAGCTGGTTTATCGAGCGTCCCATTATATCAAAAGCCGGTTTATCGGCGTATATTAGCATTACAATACAAGCATAAGCATTTTGACGGGGATTTATAAAATGGCTAGTGTTTGGGAGGCTGGTTTTCAGAGATTGGACTGTAATATTATGATATTGTATACAGATATAAAATCAAATGAAATATTTGTTACGGAAGCTGTGTATTTTAATCTAAACTTTACACGACTGTATTTGTTCCACAACCCAAAAGTGCTGCTGAAGGAACGTCAATTCATCTACAAGAAAAGGTAATGACTTTAATTTCCGAACAACAAACGGGATTTGAATGTAGACCTTGCATCCAACACCGTGCTGAATGCTGCACTAACATCTCGAGACGATGGAAAATATATTGCACTGCCTCGGAGTCCCTAGACTTTGCGGGACGCAACTCGGTAGCAATACTCAACGGAAGAGCTAGACCAGACATTCCTGGACAATTAACTTACATCTGCTGCAGACAAAAATTGGTATCAGATTACTTTCTGGCGCACTAATAATAGTAATACAGCATTCATCTAGTTGATATTCGGCCAAAAGCCTTCAAAATCCCCACGCATATCATTTATGTGATTTTACAATGTCCTTTAAAAAATAAAAATAAGAAGTAGACGGCATTACGTATGGTGTTAGGATTACAAAGTATTTATCCTTGGCCAGATATGGTAAAGTAAGTAAATTCACTAATTTTATATCTCACACAGCGAATAATTACACTGATTCTCTAGAATAGACACTTAAAATATATATCAAAGACTACTTCAATATTTATAAATAATTTATATATAAAGTTATTAAAGTTATTTAAATATAATTACGAGTGTTAATAAGCCATTTGCCTAACTCAAATGAAAAGTTCTTTAGATTGTTTTGTTTATGAATACTAACAAGTAATGCATTTCAAATAAATACAGCTCTATACTGATAAGAAGTATAGTAAAACGATGATTTTCGTAGTACAAGAAGTTTAAAATTATTTCTGAGTGATCTTTCTCTATTGTCTAAAACTTCAAAAATACAATCGAGTTTCTCATTTTGCCTAATTAAAGTAGGCGTAGTTGACAATGTAATATATATAATTCGTTCAGAAACAGTTAGCAAACTATGCATCTCATACAACTTACATAAATACACATTGATCCGTATATATTGCCTAGAGAACCCAAGCTGCCTGTTTGCCATAATATAAGCCCAGAAAGGTCGACCATTGTCAATATGAAAATAAACTAACGATTTAAATACTATAGGCAAAAGCTTAGGGTCCATAAATCGTTTTTACTTCACAAGTCAAGCAAACTTGGAATCAACTTTTTGTGTAACATAATTACAACGAGAATCGAATTTTAGATTACAGTCAAATGTAATCCTTAAACAATTAAATAAGAAGACTATAAATATTATTATTGTTACATGAAATAGTATCAAATCCAAATTTAAGCTTTGTCTATTTATTTAAAAAATCCATAAAAACTGTTTTTGTGCAATTCATTAGCATTAAGCATTCTCCCACACCACGTATAATTATTGTTAGTCACATTTTTGAGGCCAACCTTGAGCAGGTGTTGGTTTTGTTTAGCAAAAAGTTGCCTTACATCATCAGAATACAATGCCAGTGATTTAGGCATATCACATATATCGTCAAAAAATAATATAAACAGAACAGGACACAATAACCTACCCTGTGACACACTGACGCTTAGATTGTTAGGCTTAGAAATAAATGTACCCAATTTAACTTTAAAAGATCGACTTAAAAAGTAACTGCAGAGAATTCTGATTAAGTTGTAAAGTTGTTCGTATTGGTATTTATTTTTATTTCGTATTGGTAACTTTTGATTGGACTTAACTTTGGAACTCGCCTGGAATCACTATGTACATTTTGAATTTGTATTCTTACATGGGCGATGGTTATGAGAAGTAAATGATCGAGTTCAGATAGGAATAAATTACGTTTTAAACAATTTAAATAACAAGTTTAATTTCTGAATGAAAAATTCAACTTTTACAGTTATTGAATGGCTAACTGTACAAGCTAATTACTGGTGGTAGTTTGGTGTTTGGCAGGAGAGTACCTTCTACTTTTCATATCATCTCAAAAGCCAACTCAATTACACTCACATAGTTATCATACAAGTATTATCACACATCCCATAGTATTCCATATTACATCATAATTATTTAAAAATGCCTCATGATCTCATCTGTCATTGCACCACATCCGTGCTACATTATTCTATAACTTATTCAAAACATTATTACTGTTAATTTCTATGCATCATCTTTAAACTATAGCTTAGCTTGATTATTTAATATTCTTCATTTTATCATTCACTCAGCGATGACTTCATCGCTCTACTTAACACTTTCCTTACCCCATTTGATATGCGCCCTTGCATATCACCTAGATCTTCTAACGATAAGTGACAAGTGTTTAGTAATTTATTTAAAAATAATATTTTAATCCCTCAAAAAAAATTAAATTTATGAATTCTTATTCCCTAAATCATAAATAATTACATAATATCATCTTATTTCATAAATCAATAATAATTTACATTTCTATTTCTTTCTTCGTTAATAGATAGAGACGGTCATTATATTCCCATTTTATATTTTATTAATTTAGTAAATATAGTAGTAGTAGATAAATGTATGTTCTGGCACACTTACGACACTTGACATTTGAAGAGCGCCATTTCTTCCTAAAAGCCTCTCATATATATATATACCATTTCAGATGAATTCGCATTACTAACTATCCGTTTTCCAACTATGAATAATTAAAGTAGTTTTATTTAGTATTTTAATAACATAATAATATGTTACTCAAAAAAATAAAATCATTGTAAAATACAATTAAAATAATATATAACTCTTGGTAAATAATCAGTCATTTCTATTAATAAAACATTTCTTTTAATTTTAAATACCTCAGATTTTATAGTATTATTACTAATACAGCTCGCAATATAACGACTATTCAAAGGAATATCACAAACATTCGTACAAAACTCTGTTCCTTCAAATGCTACTTCATTAATACGGCAAATACCAGTTAGAAACCCACACTGCCTATTTAATTTTCTTAATTTAAGCTGGCATGTAACATTTGATTCAGAAATCAAATTTACTGTTTTAGGAATAATATACGTCTTAGTATTAATTTGTTCTAATAATCTTGCTTCTAAATTTGCAACGGCCTCGTTTATTTTCATTACTTTTGTAATTATTTTACCATCTTAATCTGTAAATATAGAATCTTTTGAAGTAATTTTAGTCTTTTGATTACGTTCTATTATATCAATAATTTTAATATTTTATTCCTTAGGTTTTCTTGCACTTTTAGTTATTTCTGTATATATTTTAAGATTTATATTACTATCTTCTTGAATAAGATTGTTAATAAGAGTACAGTTTGTGTTTACTGTTGTACCATTAGTTATACATTTTTTTCGAAAACATTTGTTTGATTAGTACTATCACCTTTTGTTTCAATTACGCCTATCAGATTGTCTGTTTCAATAGCTTCAATAAATACAGTATCTTTTAATTTATCTGTTTCGAAAGTTAATTTGTTTATTTTAGCATCATTACTTTGTTTTTTATTTATTAAATTCAAATCATTTGAATTATTAATTTTTCTAATATATCCAAGTTTTTAAATCATTTGTTATAAAACTTTTATTTCATTACATGCTACGCATGCCTTGATAAAATCTCCTTTATTATTAACAATATTATTTAATAACTGTAAACATAAAGAACTACATGCATTCGTTCCAATTTCTTGTAATTTATTAGTTGAATATAAAATATCTCAAAATAATTAAATAATTGTATGGGTGGTCCATGACCAAACGAATCAAAATAATACTGTTTTTTTTATCCCCTAATGTCCAATGAGTTCCTGGGTTTTTATTGCTGTCTAGATTTAATATTCCAATTTATGTATTTTTAGGTTTTAATGGTAAATTATCTCTCATGTAAACTCCTCTAAAAATATAGGTTTTATTCTTTGTATTATTAATTATGTGTCTAGCATATTTATCCATTTCTATATTTGTTAATGCTTTTATGGATAAGGTTTAAAAATAAAACTAGCACTGCTTTTTTCAATTTCTTTATTGTGCCGTTTTAATTTTGCTAAAGTTTTATCTTGTGATGTTTTATTATTAACTGCATTCACAACTTGGCTGACTTCTCGTGCAACACCACCAATAATAGCAACTGCTTTAGTAATTAATGGAATTAGGGCTAAAAAAGGTTAAGCACCTCTTGATTTCATATGTTTTTATAAATCTGTAATAATTTTGTTACATTGACCACCTGATAATTTTAAAATAATATTATTACTAGTAGTATTATTTATTTGGTTTACTGAAGCTAAAGTTAGGTTACTAGGATAGCCGTTTTCTGCATTAAATTGTTCTTTATTTAGATGTTATGTTACACCTTTTCGGTTTGTAAAGGCGTTACCAATAGCCGTATATTTATCTTGAGTTAAAGCAATATTATTAATCATTTATATGAAAGAAAAATATTTAATACTAATAAGTATTTATATATTCAACTTGCATTTTTCTATCACCTGTTGCAGTCATAGACATTACTCGTTCTCTAATAATAATAACATATGCAGTTGTATTTGCTAGTACATTTTCACTAAATTTGAAATGTATTTTAATGTTTATAGTATTTTCACTTATACGGTTCTCTTAAGAAGATGTATCAAAACAATATAGAGGGTAAGCTGCTTGAAATCCTAATGGAGCTATTTCAGGTTGTGAATTAGTAAATAGTCCTCTTAATCTTGCATATTTAACATAATTTTCAATATAACTTAATCCTTGAGTACCACCTTTTAAATTTATTGCAGGATACCTCACATTATTTAAAGATATTTGTCCATCTAAAACATTACAGTGATCAAACACAGAAATATTAGTTTTTTGATTATCCACGCGACTAGTGTAAAAACCAACAACAAAACCTAGAATCTTTTCAGGTCCTGAGATAGTAGTTAAATTACGATCTAAAGTCATTGCTCGTAAAACTGGAAATGTTGCTAATTGTTTCATCATAAATTTATACGGAATCTTTGGTTGAGTTGTAAGATATTCAGATATTTCACTTGATATTTTGGAATTAGGTTCAATATAAGGCATTCTCCATTTCAGAGAGGTATTATTGATTAAACCATTAAAACATCATCTGTACTACTTGTTTGAGTACTAGATTTAAATATAGCATCATCATTAAGTACTCTAACAAAATCAACTGAAACTCTTACTCCGGATACTGTTTTACCTCTAAATCCAAAGACATGTGAGAATGGAATTATAAAACGACCTTTACGTTTATCCCCTAAATTTGCATTAAATGTGAATAATAAATCATGTCTATTAGCAAAACCTGGGTTTTATCAGTTATTGCTGTATATTCATCATCATCCAAAGACCAGCATTGACCATGTCCTCTATTGGAACTAAAACCATTATTATATTTTAATAATCCTTGACTTGAACTTACCTGTCCTGGTCTATTATACTGTTCAACTGTTGTATCGTCAAATGTTAAAATCACCTTACTAAATAGAAATGTGGGTCCATAATTAACTAATGTAATTAACTCTGTGCCTGTATATCTTGTACCATTTGACTTTTTTACCAATCAACCTCAATAATAAAGAAACTATTCTCTAATAGAAAAAAGTTATCTACATTATCAATGCTAATTTTAGTTGCTTCTGATTCATTTCTTGTTGTAAATAATCTTTAAATTTACAAAATTTTATTGCATCACTAGTATTTATAGGATGTTGAAGATCCAAATATTTTTCAATCACTTTTTGTGCATTCATTTATTAGAATAAAAATTTGTAATTAATTTTTATATTTAGAATAGTATTCATTTATTTGCTCTATTATGGTTTTCCAAGAAGGTTTAATTTTTAAATTTAAAGGTTTATGATCTGTTTTGTTATCAACATCTTGTCTTATTGACGTTTTATCATATTTGATATATTCAATATTTGTATTTATTTAATTATTTTTAAAAGATTAAGTAATTGTTATTTCTTTACCTCTAAAATTAATTGGATTGAGTTCTTTATTAGTCAACCAAACCTTTATTTCATTGATATATTTCTGATCTACATTATAATATACTGGTTTTGTAGCTTTTTCTATCATTTTATAACCTGGTGGTACTTTTGGTGTAAATGAGTAAATACACCTAGCTGGTATAGCATTTATAGAACATCCTGTTACTGAATCACAATGTAAAAGTACTGAGTTAACAGGATAAATAGCAACA
>JAQFZE010004208.1:0-11555 GCA_034695245.1 Dicyrtomina saundersi
GTGAGTCATTCACCTATGGGATAACGTCAATCACTTTGTAATCTTTAAATCTTAATCTTAAACCGAAGATAAGTTAAGGTATAAAAATAACTGATATGTAGTACAAGTGCGTAAATACAAGACAAGCACACAGAAGGCAAATCAATTAATATTATGGAGAATATTTTTCAAGTTGTCTATTTACATAAAATCGAAATGCAAGCCTTCGTGCTGAGCATATATATTAATGCACATCGTTAGCATCGTTAAGTTTGAATTCACAGCCCAAGACAAAAATATCTCGTGGGAGAAAAAAGTATTAAACTGATAAATACATAAAATAATATTAATATTTTTGTTTACCACAAACGATAACGACTCAGTATATCGTGTATCGCCAAGGAAGTCTCAGAATGACTAATTTCCATTTTATCTAAAAACAAAATGCTTTATTTATGTAACAAATTAAATTGTCACGAATCTATACAAAAAAGAAAATAGAATACTTTGCACTTTTCAATATGAATGTAACATTTCGCACCTTTCAAAAACATGTAACTAGAATATTTTGCAGCTTTCAAAAACATGTAAATGGAACATTTTACAGGTGTAAATAAAATATAAATAGAACATTTTGCACCTTTCCAAAACATGTAACTCGAACATGTTGCACCTTTCAAAAACATGTAACTAGAACGTTTTGCACATTTCAAAAATATTTAACTAGACCCTTTCGCTGTTTCCAAAAACGTGTAAATGAAACATACTATACATATACGGCTTTTAAACGGTTGCAAGTAGCTCCTTTTACGCTTTTAAAAAAAACATAAAAATGGAAAAAATTGCAACTTTCAAAAAACATGTAAATGTATTATTTTGCACTTTTGAAAACCTGTGTAAATAGACATTTTTGCAATTCTATAAAACAGTTTATATTAACCATTTTAAACATTTTAAAAGTGTGCAAATAGAACATTTTGCTCTTTTCGAGAAGCTTCAACATAGAATATTTTGCACTTTTCAAAAGCACAAGCAAATAGAACACTTTGCTCTTCCCAAACAACTCGCATTTAACATTAAATTGAATAATGCGTGAAATTTCATTCAGTGTTTTTTGACACAGCTGATATTGATTCTAGCTCTAGCTTAATTAAATTGGAATTGTTCCATTTTGATACTTCACTCACCGTATCTCTGCTTGAAGTCAAACTTTTAATGCCATGTCATGTATGCATAATAAATCCTGGCCCTCAAAATTCTAATTTCTTATCAAAAAACTTAATTTTAGGTTTCAAGTCAAAAGTGTGGGTAGGTACTTAACGGAGATGTGGTTGTTGATATTTACAAAATAGCGGTAAAGCTTCGTGTACTTTGCAGCTGCACTTACCATGAGACGTGAAAGGTCACGTAAACATTTTCTTTTAGTCAAATGCATACACTGCGTGCATTATGCAAATAAGACAAGAAATTTGAACCACACAGTTTTCTGACTACTCATCAGATTTCATTACTTTTGGAAATGATATTAGTTTAACACTGATGAACGGTTTTATATGTAGTATGTACTACGTAAAGAAACAACGAATAAGGTGTCGTCCACAAATGATGTCATGGTGAAATGACAATTTTCATATTAACTCCCTTATAGACTAAAAATATAATGACTACTTTTTTTAACATTATAACTTAAATTGCAAATGGAAAGATTTTTACAAACCCCCACCCACCCATAGGTGATAACTTGATGAAATCATTTATGTACCATTCCTACAACGGTAGCATCTGGCCATGGGGTCGTAAGAGACCAAATGAATTTAATTAGTTGGTAATGAATTTTAGTCTACATGAAGCATCTGGGGCAACTGTATCACAAATACATACGAGATTTTGCTACTAAAACTCTCTCCCCAATTATAGAAATTAATTTGTTGTTTTAACTTGTCCATCATCCATCACTAAGAATAGAGCCACCAACATCCAAAGCTACTTTAAAACTAATACAAAATGGAAAGGAAAATCTTGAAGTATTTTGGCATTGCTACTCGTCTCATGTCATTCCTCGTCCTTGGGATCGTGACGCTAAATGCAGTTGCGGATGCTGCCGTAAGTTTGTATTTCATTTGTATTTAGTCGCTAATATTACACGTTGCATTAATTAATAAAAATTAGTGACTTATATATTTCCTTAATAATTAATTCAATTCTGCGATAAAATAATAATTGGGAGTGTGCATTTGGCAGTTACCAAGTTATTCTCGAGTGTTAAAATGAAATAAAATAATTGTAATATGCTAAATTAAATAGTCGTTTTAATTGTGAGTAGAAATGCACGAATGCTTCAGACGCGTGTCACGAAAACCAGGACTGCTGCTCGAACGACTGCTACAACGAACACTGCGTCGGAACCGGAAGTCCCGCACCCGATGCATCCATGTCCGGAAGTCTGGCAGAGTAAAACTTTTTTTTAAATAAATATTTTGAAATATTGAAATTCATTAAATTGTGCTTACATCAGAAATTGAGTTCTTTAATCACTATGATGCTATGAATATATTTTTATAGATTTTTTGGCTTATCGGATGATAATGAAGAACGCGTCAGAGGCAGAGGTTGATTTTACAAACGGAACATCCCTATTATTGGAGTTAGTGCCTTCTTAAGCATAGTGCGGTTGGTGGGCAAATTAACAATTAAGAATCGTAAATATAGTTCGTACCTTATTCGTAAGTATGCTAATTTCTTCAAGTGTGTTTAAAAACAGTTCCAAAAAATAATTTAGCGTTGTTATACTCCGGAAATTTTAAAATTCTTAGTATATGAATGTGTACCAATTTGTTATTAAATTATTTTTGACAAATAAAAACAATTTTACATATCAGCGTCCAGTTTTATAAAAGTTATAGAAAATGTTGTATAATTTATGCATAATTACACACTGCACTATTCACTACTCAATTAGGTAGATAGCTGCATATGAATCGTTGAAATATAAGTAGTCGCACGTAATCGTTTCACATGTGTTTTAACTTTGAAATTGAATGGAAAGTGCAAACTGCTGTGGCAAAAGATATTTTAAAAAATTCAAAATGCTCTACCTACTTAATGTTGAATGTTGTGCCGTGGGCGGATATAAGCATAAAGATGACAAAAATTCATGTGAATGGACAATATTTTTGCTATTTATATGCATATTATGTACTAAAAATCTGATATAAAAATCAACAGTTTAAGCGTTAAAAATGTGTGCCTAATTTTTAGGAGGACCTAATATTGTAAAAACCGCTAACTACTCCCACGAGAAGCGCATACATAATTATGACTAAAACTTAAAATTGAAGAAATCGAAACCTTAACATAAACGGCGTAATGAAACTTAATTAATCCTTAAACCTTTTTTATTTCTGTTGTTCGCTTCAAGCAAAAGCTCAGCGTCATTTTAACCATCTGCGCTGCGGTCCGATCCTTGGGGAACATTACTATACAAAGAATGCCCAAAACTGTAACATGTGTAAAAAGTGTCAAGAAAAAAGGAAAGTTTAATCTAACTATCTAACCATTATTTAGTGAAATTGTGAAAAACACTAGAATAAAAGCCATTTAAATATATCACTGATAGTACAGTTTCTACTTAAGGTAGCTATTGGTCCCTACTTTTTACTTTTTAGTAAGTTCAGGAATGATGAACTGGATAAACACGTACGTGGAATAATGGCAAAAAAATTGGCAAGAAAATCATACATTTAAGTACATAGTACTTAAAGGGTAGTTGAGTGTTTGGAATTCCATATGTAAAGTAAACTAAAAATGCCATAGGTATTAGGAATTCTGTTGCCGTTGTTAGAGACTGCCACTATACCTGATGTTGCTTCCTAAAAAATTATACAAATCAAAGTCCGTAAATGAAATGCTAAATGCATTGGCATTTAAGTATCTATAGCTATATGCATGCTTAGCCCCAGGAAAGATATTAATTTGTTAACGTTCGTCTTTAAGTAAATAACTGAATTGCATATTTAAGATTAGAAGTTTCTATTTTTGTGGTGCTGAGTGCAATCAAGTTCAGCAGAAGACTGTAGGTTGGTAGTTGGTTGAGGAGAAGGGTCTGCGTTCAATGCTCAATAGGAATAAATTAATTGCTTCGAATATTTAAGCTCCTCGTCTTCGTCCCTACGACTGAAACTGTGGACTGTGGACGAGTTGTAGAGTGACGTCAGAAGAACTGGAGGCAAGAAAATCAGAGCATTCCACTCCCAGACCACAGACACTAAAACACAACCAACTTCTTTTACTGTTGCTGGTTTTAAAAGTTGAACATTTTGAATTAAAATCCCATTTCTTAAGTTTCAGTTGATTTCTTGTGCTGACTTTTGGAGCATTTCGTGTGTCTTGGTAATTCTAACGCTACAATTGTCAAAATCAGGGTTTTACTGACATTAAATTAATACATTGAGTGGTGCTTTGAGCCTTCATCAAAAGATAGTTTTAGCTTCAACAATAAATAAATAACTTGATTTCTGTGCGAGTGATCGATTCGGTGAGTGGCACACAGTTAGTTGACAGTCAAAGACGATGCCCTCATCTTCATCCGCAGTCACTAAACTGTCTATGAAATTGCTGGAGGAAAAGCACAGCGTCGCAGTGGAGAAGCTCAACCGCAAAGTTCGCAACAAACTGAAAGAGATGAAGATTAAAATTGCGAATAAATTGAAGATCAGGATTCGTGCGGCGATGGAACAGAAACTGGGCAACTTTTTGGAGGAGAACTACCACAGCATCAAGAAGAGTAAGAATTTCTTACACCTAAATTTAAATCATAATATAATTCCATTTTTCATTATATATTTAAAACTCTGGTTATTTATTAATTGTCTGATTTTAGTTTTTAAATATATCTACCTACTTAATTGTTAGTCAAGAACTTCAAACTCGATTTCCGCAACGAATAATAATTAAAGTCACTTCTCCCCTCAATTTGATTCGTTAATAAACTACATGAACAAGGAACTAGTTCAATGATTTCGTAAAGACAAAAAGGCATTATTGCTGTTATACAATTTTTAAATATTTTTTAATGCGTAGAATTCGTGGAGGAAAGAAAAAAGGCAAAGGAGCCCCAGCGTCTAAAGGTACAGCCACCACGCGGCGTGAAACGGAAGAGAGGAAGTTACCCCATTCGGGTTCGGGCAACAAAGGTCAAGAGAGTTCGTGGGGTCACGTTCGACAAACAATATTGCGATCTTCGAAGAAAACACTTCTGGAAATGCGTCGACTGCTCCAAACGATTCTGGTCTCTTTATGGTTGTCAGTACCACAAGAAATTTCATTCGGGAATCAAGTCTCACAGATGCAACGAATGTCCATACAGATCTATCACAAGAGGTCAACTCAAGAAGCACCAGCTAACCCACTTGGAAGAAAAGCCGTTCAAATGTCAACAGTGTCCGAAGCAATACTGCGACAAAATAAACTTGACCGACCACCAGTGGCATCACTCAGGAAAGAAGCGCCACGTCTGCATCATCTGCAAAAGGCCAATCGCCACATTTCGCAGCAGAGAATACCATTATCTACGACATCTTGGTCTTCTTTTTCACAAATGCAAGGAATGTCCGAAGCGATTCGCCACAAAGAGTGAGTTTCGAAAACATCTTTTCATTTTACTTCATTTCGCATTTGTTGCAACTGCTAAACTTGCGACTTTGAGTATTTCAACATTTTAGATAGTGTTTATAAAAGACAGCGATGATTAATTGGTTACCATTACACTGATTGAGCTTATTGCTGTCAAATCCAAATGCATTTTGTGGATGTTTTGCAGGTGAGGTGAAAAGTCACAAGTTAATTCACGGAGCCCGGAAGTTTTCCTGTCAAATTTGCAACGCGACCTTCAAGCAGCCAGGAGTGTTAAGGGGCCACTTCGTCACCCACAGTGACGAATTTGCATTTCAGTGCAAAACATGCGACAAGAAATTCAAACGCAAAGGTACGACACTTCCACTCCCAACACTTTTTCGTAACAGGCGTTTTGAACTAAAAGATTAACCGTTCTTGTTTTTATTTGTATTCCTTCTTAGTAATATTTTTATTTTTTACTTAGGAGGGCTAAAGAAACATGAATTGACTCATGACGTGGCGAGAACTTTTAAATGTGATCAGTGCGAAAAGACATTCAAACAGCAAAGTGTCCTTAGCCAACACCGTCTCATCCACCGCTTTGACGTTCCATTTCAATGCGATGGGTGCGAACGGGCATTTAAATCCAAGCGTATGTTTTCATTTTTGATTATCAGTTTATTTTTGTGACACATCAGATTTACTTAACTGCAATAGCATTGTGCTTGATAAATTTTATTTCCTATTTATTTGTGCGCAGAACAACTGGTTGTTCACCGGCAGATTCACTCCGAAGAAAAGAAGTGGAAGTGTGACATTTGCAACAAAACATTTAAGCAGTTATCTGGGCTGGGATATCACAAGAAGCGTCACTTGAGCGGATATTTTTGCTGTGATTTATGCGGACGCACCTTCCAACAAAAAAGTGGGTTTTCTTCTGCTTCATCTGTTTTAAATTTTTTATTTCAATCGTATCGTCTGTATTTTTGATACAGCGTTTCATAATAATGCAATTTGTGTTTTTCTTTGTTATTTTACAGAGCAGCTGTTGGACCACAAGGTAATTCATTTGGACGAGAATTGGAAATGGAAGTGCGATCTGTGCAATCAAATCTTCAAGAAAAAAGGCGGTTTCACTGCTCACAAGAAATTACACGAAGGCATTAAACTGCACGAATGTCATCAGTGCGGAAAATGCTTTGCCACAAAATGTAAGTAACACAAATTTGAATTAATTGAATCTCCGCAGCCTTTAAGTATAAACCACTTATTGTTTTAATATCGAAAAGTAATTATACAGAGAACATATTATCGTACCCCTGTTACAACTTTGTTTTGTTATAAATTGTTGGCTTAGTAAAATAGTATGCCTTCTGTGATGGTACAGTTTAGCACTGTGACATTCATGACAATTATTTTTTGTTTTTCTTGCAGACGAGTTGACGCGTCACCTGCAGGTCCACTCTTTTGATAAACCATTCAAATGCTCAACATGTGCCACATCCTTCACTCGCTCAGATAGTTTAAAAAGACACGAGAGAACTCAGCATAAAGTTTAAATTTTTAAATTGGTCCAAATTATATTTTATAATTTAATTATTACCTATTTAACTGTAACATATTTTTTCTATTCTGTTACGTTAATTTTTTATACTTGTTGCAAGGCAGCTCATGATGAGCTGACGGGACTTTGCCGTATAGTTAATTACACGCGTGGAAAAATTCTGGACAAGAATCTTGCCAAGTCCCTTTAAGCACGCGTTATTAGTTAAATTCTCACTTTGACAGGGTTATCAGCAAATTGTAAAGTTTTCCAAGTTGGGAAATTCGTAATGGTACATGTAGCTGCATGGCAGCGTTTTCTATGTTGCAAAAAACCATTAAAAAAGGATTTTCTGTAAGTTTTACTGAACTACCTATGGCATTATTTTATTATCTTGTAAAACTCATTTTTTATATTTATTTATGTACTTACAATGATATTTTTACTTTATTTACGGTGTATATTTTGATATTGAAAACTTGTGAGTTTAACAAGTAACTTTATTTTTTGACTTTTTCTGGAAACTGATTCGGATTTTTGGAGACAATAACTTAAGGTTTAAAGCCAGAACATTAAGTCACAAGAATTTTACACACGACGCCAGATAGAAAAAATGACTGTACTTTGACCCATGTATTTTGAATGCGTCTCTTATCTCAACATTCGTATTTATTCGCTATCCTCCGTTCTGTGTTTTAATTAGAGTCAAGTTGTTAAAATATTTATAAAATTTCAATCTGAATTTATATTTTGTCGTCATTGTTTTGTATGTGTAAAAATAAACAATGGGACTGAGGAAAAGGAATTGAGTCAAAATTGAAATGTCTGTATCTATGTTGTTTCCTTGAAGCAATCGCTCATTCGTATTTCAACCATCCTCAGATACTGTAGTTATACTGTGTCAAAACATGTGAAGGGTCATTCAAAACTTATGTTAACCAATTGCCTCATTTCTAAAACTCTATGACCCTCGTGTCATGAGCTAAGCCATTGTGTAAATGACTTTTTGTAAGATGGGATGTTTTGACACTTCACTCACCGCATCCCTGTTTGAAATCATACTTTTAATAGCGTCATATGTATGCATGATAATTCCTGGCCCTCAAAATTCTAATTTCTTATTCGAAAAAAATAATTTTAGGTTTTAAGTCAAGTGAAGGTACTTATTGGAAATGTGGTTGTTGATATTTACAAAATAGCGGTAAGCTTCGTGCACTTCACAGCTGCACTTATGGTGAGTCGTGAAAGGTCAGGTCAACATTTGATAGGTCAAACGCAAATATTGTAGATTTCACTACTTTTTGAAATAATATTAGTTTTGCACTGTGGGATGGTTTTATGTAGTACGTAGTACCTACAGAAGCCACTGTTCAGGAATCGACCGTAAATGATTTGATGATGAAATGGCAATTTTCGGATTAACTCCGAAGGTTCAAAATAGAATGACTGTACTTTTTTAACGTTGCCCTTAATAAAAAGGTTTTTACGACCCACCCATCCGGATGACGGCATCATTTATGGACCATTTCCAAGAATAATATCTGGCCATAGGGGTGTAAGACGAAATAAATTTAATTAGTTGGTAATGAATTTTAGTCCACAGGAAGCCTCTGGGGCAACTGTACTACAAATGCATACGAGATTGGTACTAAAACACTCTCCCCAATTATAGAAATTAATTTGATGTTTTATTTTGTGCATCATCCATCCCCAAGAATAGCGTAACATCTGTGCAGATCAGCCACCAGCACCCAAAACAAAGCTACTTGAAAACGAATTAAAAAATGGAAAGTAAAATCTTGAAGTATTCTGGCATTGCAACTCGTCTTCCTTAATTCCTCGTCCTTGGGATCGTGATACTAAATACAGTCACGGATGCTGTCGGAAGTTTGTATTTCATTTATACTTAGTCACTAGTATTACAAGTTGTATGTATGTTACATTAATTAGTACCAATTAGTGACTTATGTTCTTTTATAATAATTAAGTCAATTTTTCGATAAAAACTGTGCAATAATAACTTTAGTGGGAATGTGTATTTGGCAGTTATTCTTGAGTGTTAAAATAAAGTAAAATAATTGTTTTAAGGCCACACAGATGCTATAAACAGTCAAATTAATTGTAAATAGAAATGCACGAATGCCTGAGACGCGTGTCATGAAAACGAGGACTGCTGCTCCAGCGACTGCTACAACGAACACTGCGTCGGAACCGGAAGTCCAGCACCCTCTGGCTGAGTAACACTTTTAACAAAAAATATTTTGAAGTATTTAAATTCAATTACATTTATTTTAAACACATGGCTTAAACATATGTTGGCACTAAAATTATTATGAATTTAATTCTATAATAACTGTTATGCTATGGATATATTTTATAGAATGTTTGGCTTATGGGACTACAATGAAGTCAGAGGTCGAGAGTCAGAGGTTGACTTTACATCCCTATTTACTGGACTAATTGGCTTCTTATGCTTGGGACTGTTCGGCAATTTACAGATTTTACGGACAATTAATTGGCTGCTTGGCCAGTGCGGTCGGCGGCCAAGTTAATAACTAAGAATAGTAGTTGTACCTATTAGTCACTTTTCTAATTTCTTCAAGTGTATTTAAGAACAGTTTCAAAATAATGTAACTTTGTGATTCTGGCGATTTTAAAATTCTTATCGTATGAATGTGAATTTATTTATTAAAAATTATTTTTGACAAATAAAAATTTTGTTGTATGTTATCGTCCAGTTTTAAAAGTTAGAAACTGTTGTATAATTCATGCATATTAATTTTACCTGACACCTGCGACTGCTCAATGAAGTAGATCGATGCATATGAATCGCTGGAAGATGAGCAGGTGCATGTAATCGTTCCACATGTGTTTGAATGGACAGTGTAAGCTGCTGTGGCAAACGATGCTTTTAAAACTGCAAAATGTTCTACTGTTGTGTCATGGGCGAAAGCGGAAGATGACAAAAATTCCTGTGCGTAACAATAATTTGCAAGTAATAAATACTGAATAAATAGTAACAACTAAATACTACTAATTAATTCTATGTAAAAATGCAATAGCAAAATTAAATCTTTGAATTTCGAGGTATTTTAAAAACTGACGAAAACAGTCGTGCAAAATTCCACCATATAGTATTGATGGTGGTTCAAAATTCAATTCCCTATAGTTATGTCGATTTCATTTTCAACGTACTTAAGAAGTACTATAATCATAAAACTTTGTTTTACATAACCTAAAATGGCTCACAAATCAAAACTTCTGTAATTACTTGGCCCTGAACTTCTCGCAATAGTAATGGGAAGACTTATTACATTCCAGATATTAGAAATTCTGTTGCTGCTGTTACAGACTGCCACTACCTGCTGAACCTGCTCTTGCGTCCTAAAAATTATGCAAATTCAAGTACGTAAACTAAATGCTAAATGCGTTGATGTTTACATATTTAAAAACACGCCAGCTCCAGGAAATATATTTGCTGGCTTCGTTTGTATTTATTACTGGCACCATTACACTCAGGTTTCTGTTGGTCTGTTTCTGTTGGTAGTTATTTTGAGCGGGTTAAATAGAATCCAACCTCTGTAGCTAAAGCATAGATTGTGTTTCTGTACTTTGTTAGTGATGCTCCCTTAATTTTCCTTGTTGTTAATTTCCCAATCGTAAATGGTTGTAAATACCTTCGAATAACGCAGTCACGTTAATACCTACTAAAATATTAAGTAACTATATATCATATACTACGTCCACTACGTGCACCTTTAATTATTTCCTGTCCTCTTTACTTAAATAAAGAACTAATGTGCATACTTAAGATAAGATGCTTTTATTTTGCGTAATAATCAGTTTACATGAAGATAGAAGGTTGGTTTTGGTTGAGAATTCAGTCCATTGTCCATTCAGTCCATTGCTAAATAGTTAATTAGTTATACTTTCGCTCCGTTTCACTCAGTTTTGATTTTAGTTATTTCCAGTGGGTTCAACAATAAAATCTCAACCTTTAAAGATTACGTGGTGCTAGGGATCGTCCATAAATGACGCCATCCGTAGAGTCAATGGTTTTACTTGGGTACTGCAATGACATCCACTGCAAAAGATATAGCCATTTACGCAATGGTTGAGCTTAAGCTTAAGCTAGGGACAGGAGTGTGACGAGGTTCTAAAAATGAGGATTTTTCAAAAACGTCATTTGTGGACAATCCTTCTCTACTTTGTGTGAGGCGCCTTATTTTCCTTCTGTTCTTGATTCTACATATCACTCGTTTTACATATCTACAAATTTAACCTAATAAAGTACTAACCAAATTAGTAAATAGTACTACGTGCACCTTCAATTATTTTCTGACGCTGGTCTTTGAGTAAATAGCTGATTTGCATAAGATTAAATTTCTATTTTTATTGCCCAGTGCTACGCAAAGCACCA
>JAQFZE010004209.1:0-11554 GCA_034695245.1 Dicyrtomina saundersi
TATCGGTTCCCTTATATCCGGATATTTTTAACATTGAAACATAGGCTGGCCAACCAAATATTTTAAAACTGTCCCTTTAAGCCGGATTTCCCTTACATCCGGATCCCTTATAGACGGATTTCTCTGTATAAGAATTGCCTAACTTCTTAATACTATACATAGATTAAATTATTAGATCAAGATCAAGAAGTAAAAGATAGACTTGCATTTTAAGACTACACTGAAAAAATAAATTCAATAATAAATAAGTGCTACATTAATAATAAATTGTATTTCAATAGTAGAACAGTAGAGGATAAATTGAGCCATCAATAATTCGAATCATACGTTTATCAAAAATTACGTTACCAGCAACGTAAATGTAAGACTAAAGCGACGCGAAATTAGTAGATTGAAAAAATTATTAGATGTTCTACTACACATTAACATCAAATACAACAACTTAATAATATTATTAAACACAAAATTAAACACAGATAAGGTAAGTTATATCCAAAAATACTTGTGGATCATTTTATAATAATGAACTTCTAGTGGTTATTGTTATTAGAATACAATAATATACAATCGGTTCCGAAAACGAAAACGAAATGATACATTTTATTCTCAAGGAGACAGTGACAATATTGTAGAATTATGCAACACGATAGATAAGAAATTAGAGCTACAGATAAATCTACACAAATCTATGCTTCCTCAATAGGCGCAGCTTGCTCTGGGTGATACTTGAGTATGTGCTGTGTTAAAACGCCAGAAGTGACGAACTGGCAGGTACAAAATTCACAAGGAAAAGGGTTATCCTGATGACATTTCTAAAATAAATGTAAATGAATTACAAACATGTACGATTTAATAGGCAATAATATTATAGTTAAATTATAATTGATTCAGTTTAATTACCTTAATATGGGTAGCTAAAGTTCCATTAAGACGGAAACAAATCCCGCAAAATCTACACTGATACGGCTTATCTCCAGTATGTATCCGCATGTGTCCCCTGTGAAGAAAACAAAGTTAAAAAACGTTAAAATTTCAGTATTATGAACTTTTTAATATAGGTCAATACTTTTATAAATAAGTGTGTAAAAAAGTCAAACATAAATGAATACGATTTATGGCCTTTCTGAACATACTTACGAGTCGACATAAATTTATATAAGTCGACTCGCTATGTTAATTTTGAAATAACGATTTAAACAGGTAAATGTCATTATTATATGCTTTAGAATCCTACAAAAAATCAGGACAAAAATATTTATAACGATTTAGAAAAATATTTTTAATGCACACTTATACTTACTTTAAGCCCCCAAACTGGGTAAATGTCATTTTACATATTTTACAAACGTGTTGCTCTTTTTTGCTATAAATCGCAAAACGATTAATTCTGTCTTTCTGAAGAACGGCTCCATCTCCAAACACTGTAGAACGAGGTTTCGTTTTCGTTGCTTCAGAGTCAATCTTGGAGGTGCTAACTGGGGTTACAGTTAATGTGGGGACTCTAGCTTGTAATGCTTTCAAGTCTGGTTGTAAAAATGGGTCTTCGATTTCTTCTTCCTTCTCGATGTCAACTGAACATCCTTCTAACTTTGGTCGGAACATATCTGAATGATCCTCATGATGTCCAGATGAAGTAGCAAGGGGGTCCACTTCATTAGATCCACTCTCACGTAGTAGCAAACATTCTTCCTCGTCTTCAAAATGATCTTCAAAGAGTTCCGAAGACCCATCATGCTCATCTGTGTCTTGCTCTTCGTAAATGCTTGTTGCATTTTCCTCTATGTAACTCTCATGTAACCCTTTCTCGTGACCCTCGTCGGCTACTTTCTCAGCATTACCGTCCTCATCATCATATACATTTTCAATTTCAACTTCAAATTTTGTGTGTGGAATAGTTTGATTTAAATATTGTTTCTTCGAGTTATGACCACGAGTATGATAAATACTTTCATGCGTTGTTAGTCCTTTCAGATTGTCGAATACGCACGTGCAAAAACCACACGCGTACCCTCCTTTGGTGTGGCTCTTCTAAAAATTATAGTAACGCACAATTCAAATTATTTGCACAACGCGAAAAGAAATTATTATTTAAGTCAAGTAGGTTAAGTATAATCATATGCACGATTGAATAAACTGATAGTACGAAGGCAACTAACTTCCATGTGTTTTGCACAATTGCTGTGGTTTTTGAAAGTAGCTCCACAAAGTTCACATAAGAACGTTTTATCCTTGCTGTCCATAATTAGTTTTGGGATGGGACTGAATAATGAAACAAATTAACATTAGATTAGACAAGGCTAACTTTTTTAGACATGCTTGCAGAATTCATTTTTGTAGTTTACCTCGGTTTTGGATTACTATTAAGCATCACTTCTTCCTTTAGCTGAACAGTTTCAGTGACCGTCCTCTCGCTAAGCCTGATCCTAGGCAGAGCTGTCTTTGTTGCTGCTTGCCTTTCTTTTTTAAATTTCAGTATATTGTTTCCCTTTCGGCCCTGGTGAAAAATAACTTCATGTGTTCGCAAACTGGTGGGGGAAACGAACGAGCAGGAACAAGCGGAGCATTTCAACTCACCTAGGGATGCCAGATTTCAAATTTTATACGAAAACTAATTTTGGCATGACGCTATTAGCTTCATTCAAAATTCATCAGTTTTGCCCCCTCCCCCATTCCAGTAAAAAATCAGAAAAAATGTTTTACTCACCCCAAGGCACGTGACTGCTTTTTCGGTGACGAAGTAAATTCTGAACGTGGTTGAAACTTGCGTCACATAAATCACAGTTGTATGAGCGAGCACTATTGCCAGGATTTATTTTCTTCTTCGGCACGTCACTTGCAAACGTTAAAGTCCTAGAAAAATGGTAACAACATGATATTATCCTAGTTACTGAATGAATATTAATTTAGTCATAACCCAATTACTTGGAGCCATTAATCTTAAATGTAACTTTTATTACACTTTTGTATTGCTAAGCTCTTGTTTCTCAGTTTTGATATTTACAGCTGCCACTGGCTGACCCTTAACTTGCTTTGAGATCTGGGATGCAGGAGTAGTAGGCAGCATTTCCTCTTTTTGGTCAGCAGGGTCAGGGTGAATAAGGACCATGTGTCGTTTAATGCCTTGAGAAGAAATAAATCGGCATGGACATTTTGGGCACAAGATTTTCGCATCCTTTGAATGGTTTGTCTGGAATATAAAAATGAAATAATATACCATAATGTAGAACTGAGTTTTTCTTCCATACAATGTTTATTAAAACTATGCTTATAATTAAAATATGTGGTCACTACCTTTAAGTGGCTCACAACATCTCCTTTCTGTCTAAACATCTGATCGCACTGATCGCAAGGCCATGATTTTTCCCCTGTATGAACGGATATATGGGCTCTACAATAGATACAATTTATTTAGTATGTCACCGTCACCAGCATGAATATTTTATATAATAATAATTTAAGAATTATTATTGAGATACTAACTTCAAGGTATTCATATTGCTGTAGGTCTTCCCGCAAATTTGGCATTTCGGGATTCCAGAAGTTCTAGGCAGAGCAGCTGCATGTATTTCATTTTGAACTTTTGTAATTGGTGAGCTTGTGAATTTCTCACTTTTTATTATAGTCCCTGTTTGAATAGTATCCTTTGTAGGCGAATTACCACCTACAATTAGAGCCATTCTTTTCATTAATGCAGATGGATGTTTTCTAGGTTGGTTAGGCTGATTGCGAGCTGTATGGAAAATCTGACGATGTGAAGAACTAGAATTCTGTCCAAAAAAATTAAACTTCATTTTTGATAGCGGTGGCATTGACTTATGTAAAGAATGAAACAATGTTCGCTTTGATGAGATCGATTGGGGCGAATGAGAGGGCAATCCATCCTCTTCATGCGGATCCTTTAATTTCGAATGTCGGTTTCCAGTATGAGAATTTAAAGCATTGTAGGTATTGAACACACAAGAACAAAAATTGCAAGGAAAATTCCCTCCCACGACGTGACTTGTCTGATAAAATTTTATCAATCATGCCATTACATGTAACATCTATGACATAAAATTAATGCTTGTAATTTGTGGTGCATGCAATGCTACAAGTACAAATTAACATTACCTGCATATGTTTCTTATAGTTTCCACTTGAAGAGAAAAAATTATAACATAGGAGACACTGGTGCTTTCGCAACTCTTCTGGCATTCTTTGATGCGGTTTTCGTTTTTTCATAATCCTAGAAAATGAATTATTACACACACCTTAGTGTGAGAAACACAATTACAAACATAATATTAATAATATAGTTACAGCAGGTACAATGCTTACCTCATTTTTGAATTTTGAATAATTTTGAGTGCAAAACCAGGTTTTAATCCCTTGGGTTTTGAAAGCTGTGTTTGCATTTTAGGAGCACCTCCAGCAACTCTCGTGATCGTTAAGTCTTTAGCAAGAGCAATGCGGTCTTTCTTGAAAAGTCCATGAGCCTTTGCAAAATGTCTGCTAATCCCCTTGGAAGTTGCATAACAGTGTGAACACTGAAAATTACAGAAATCCACGATATTTTGATACACAAAATTAAATCTTCATTCTATACATGGTTTCTTATAATCGTAAGAAAGAGCGTTTAATGTCCATTATTTATGATATATATATTTTGTGTTTACTTGACTGCAAGGATATGGTCCACCTGACACATGGCATGATCTTTTGTGTCTAACCATGTTGGAATAAAGTGAGAAGGCCTCGTTACACAAATCGCAATTGTTTGTATTCTGTGGACAATGTCGACGATGGTTCCTACAACGAAATACAAAATGCAAAATATGAAAAAAGAAACGCCGCGTCAGAAAAGGTTAATTAGATTGCCTATTGGATATACTATGTAGGTACCTACATGGCAACAAATTTTATTGACTTACTTTAGTGATACTTGGTTGCCGAAAATTTTGTCGCATTTCGAACATTTGAAATCTGCCTGATTATACTGCACATTAGCGGATGCCACAATTTCGTCTTCAATGCTGATACTGTGTTGTCTAGTTGACAGTCTCGCAGGTGTCGGTAAAGCTACACGTCCTGGGCCTCGCTTATTTAAACTCGTCAAGTTAGGCCTGACATGCATTTTTGTGTAGTGAGACTTTCGTGCTTGGTTAGTTATGAATGCACAATTACATTTTGGGCATTTTTCCCCTCCAGGTACGTGTGCAGACTGTGCAAATACAAATTTTGTAGGTTTTGATCAGTAGTGCCAAATTTATTTGTGTGTAACATGTGTAACATAATTTATATATAGGTGGATTCAATTTAAACGGCATGAATTCAAAATAAAGTCAGGCACATTTAATAAAACTCATGATATATGGAAATAAATACCTTCGAATGTTTCCGCAAGCTTCTTTTGCTAGTGTGGGTGCTATTGCACTGGGGACAATTTACAGGTGTTTCAGATCCGCTTTCATTGCGATGCGTGAGCAAATGTTGTCTAAAATAATTAATTAAATTAATTAATAAACAACGAAGTAATAAAAGCATTTCTATTTTTTCCGCGTGTAAATATTACCGTCTATTAGGTGAACGGCAACATTAAATGTAAACATAATATAACTTACTTCAATATAATAAAACTTTTGAAGGTCTTGCCGCATGGATAACATTTGAGAGAACTCTTGGGCACCATACTTTTATCCAGCTGGTCGTGACTTTCATGAAAGCAAATTTTATGTCGCCGTAGTCCAAAGTTTGACGTAAAAGCACACGGGCAAAGATCACAGTTAAATGACCCATTCAGCACATGACTTGACTAAAATACAATTGACAAAAATTTATTTATTATTTCTTAACAGCATTATCCTCATACTTAGGTGGAACAAACACAACGCAAAGAAATGAATGACATGAAGTAAACAACACCTTTTTGTGGCCGTGAAGTGTTGACTTGAGCCTGAATGATAATCCACACATATCGCAGACTTCCGGTTTTGCTCCAGAATGAATAAGAGCGTGATTTCTGTAGAAATAAAATAAATTGCCTTGCTACATTATGGAATCAAAAAGGACAATGTTTTATTGACGCTACCAGGATCTAGAGGTGTAAGAACTCTAGGTGACTGTTCACGCCTGAATAAGTTGTTAACTCACTTCAATCCAAAAAGTGAAGCTAACACTTTCCCACACTGCTGACATTCATAATTGCCATCATCATTAGGTTCTTGTGGCGGCGTCTTTTCTTCCTTTACACTTTCTTCGTCATCATCGCCGCTACCATCATCTTCATCTCCATAATCATCTTCCTCATCGTCGTTCACAACTACGCGTGAGAGTCTCGGAGCCGTAAATTTAAGCGGAGCCCGAATCATCTTAGCTCGTTTTAATTTCGCAGCTACTACAGGCATATTATTGCCCATTCCATGTAAAAGTCTACGATGCCGTACAAGTCCTACACAAACAAAAGTCAAATTTCAACCACATTCGAAGTTAGCAATGTCAATGTCAAATGATCAAGTAATAATATACGTAATATTAACTTAGGAGTAAATTAGGAATATTAATCTAAACACTTGCACAAAAGAATTAAAAAGGAATTTACCTAGAAGGGAAACAAAGCAGCAAGTGCATTTTTCGCACTTGTGCTTCCCGCCTTCGCCTTCCACATGGCTGACCTAAAATTATAAAAAATTCAATATTAACAGCACCTAACGTGGAAGTTAGTCAAGTATATTTTTACGCGACGAAGGTCAATTGATACCATACCTTTTTGTGAGCCAGTAAATTTGATGAAGATTTAAAGCCAACTCCACATAAATGACAGACCGATTTTCTCTCTCCAGTGTGCACAGGATAATGATTTCTATGAAACCCGTACACAAAAAACATTTATTATGAGGTTTCAGTAGATTTGTAGTGACAACCGGGACATCGAGCGACTATCAAACCGTTAAGCGATTCTCCCCGGGAATGAAAGTACCAGCAACATATATAGAATGATAAACTTATTATAACACGTAGCTGCAATTTGACTTTAGTTAATGTATTACCTTAAATATTGCGACTTGTAAAAGACTTTGCCACAATAATGACAAGGATAGGTTTGAGTACCATCTTCGGCAATTACCGTAGAGGTGACCCTTCCACTAGCCGGTTTCGGAACTTTATTTGCAGCTTTACCAGGTTTATTTTTTGTAGGTACCACTGCTTGTAAATTCATCTTACAGTGATATATTCCTAAGTGGCGTTTAAGACCCAAATGAGCAGTAAATCTGCATGGGCACTCATTACACCTGAACTTTCCTCCAGCATGACTAACCTACACAGCATAATATTTAATATATTTACACGTAAATATGGCACAACCACAATAAAAAATCGAAATAAAAGTACAAGTAAGCCAATCTTATATAAGTTTTGCCTAAACGCAGTGGTAAAATCTAAAATAGTAATAATTCTTGATAGACATCATAATGAGTATACCCTTTTGTGATCATACAAAGTTGAATACAACCGAAACACGGCTGGGCACTTTTCGCACTGCCAAGGTTTTTCCCCCGTATGTATATAAATATGATTTCTGTAAAATACCACAAAAATTCATTCCCAGTTAAACGATCCAAAATACTGAAATTTTTGAATTGCTTTCCAACGTCAATCCGAAGGAATATATTAAATTATAATAGCAGTTATAGAGAATGGCAGGTTTCTTCAGTGAAGAAGCAATATGACCCATTTCCAATTTATTATAGTGCCAAAACGACTCGTATCCAAAATAATGAAAAAATCTTACTTACTGATTATTTTAAAATATTTTATGCAATATAATACTTGTATCTGTGTGTGTCTGATTTGGTGATTATTTTATTAAGATAAAGTAAAATAATCACAAAATCAGATTTTTGATTTTTTTTTGTATACGTGTCACTTTGATTCTAGAATACGTTTATTAGATATGTGTCATTTGATTCTTCACTGATAATATATAGATAATTAACAATTATTATTACAATACATATTGTACATATGAGGACTTTTTGCTGGCAAAACACGTTAAGTCCATGTTGATTGATAATTATGTGAAAACGTGATTTTTTTTTGGAAAGTATTTTTCCCGTGACTGCATAGTACCAGTTTAGCCAAAAGTACTCACATCTGACGCTGCTTGGTACTTTTTTTAAAATTATTCAAAATTTTGAAATCATGGACTTAACGTGTTTTGCCAAAAAACCAATAAGCGGCCATGCAAAAAAGTAAACCTTTGGAGTTACCTATGTACAATTATATTTATATGCTAATTTCTGATTGTAAAATTGAAGTATGAATTGTAAATTTCAAAAACATGTAAAAATAACATTCTGCACTTTTCAAAACCAATTTAAATAAATATTATAAGCTCCTTTGATGCGCGATTTTCAAATATTGCATTTAATTGATACATAATTCTAATTACTGGATAGATTTAAATAATTTATATTGCAGTAGTTAATGGTACATACGCAGAATATTGATTAATTTACAATATTAAAAGTCAAACACTATATCTTCTAACGATAAGTAAACAGTTAAATAACCAATATTGCATAAAAAATAAAAATCAAAGATCCGACTATTAACTCTAATGTTAAAGTGATGGCACTGATGACATGGGGATGGATAGGTCTTAAAGAGTGATAAATTGGGTGACATCATTTATGAATCATCCCTGATGTAAAGTACACGCGAATTTGATATTGAAACGAATATTTTTTGTTTTATTATGAGTACTGACATTTTGGGCAATTTGAGGTATTTTTTGTAGGAATCAATTGATTTTATTGGGTTTAGTGGACTTAACTTGTTTTGCCAAAAAACGAGTGATGGACTTAACTCGTTTTGCCAAGACATGGTTTTAGACAGAATTATTTAAAATAGTTCCAGTGACCTTTGATCTCTAATATTGCACGGGGTAAATTATATGTACTTAGTCGTTATTAAGCCCAAATAATCTCAATTTCTGAAAAAATGGACTTCACGTGTTTCGCTGGCAAACTCCTCATATAATAGCAAGAAACACATATAATTCAAGCGCAAATTATACAATCAGAATAAAAAAATTCCAAAATATTTAAAAGTGCCTTGTTTTCTTAATTTTCTAGGGTTTAGTTGAAGCCGTATTGTTTATCAAAAAAAAAAGCTTCGAAATTCGGGAAATTCCACAATAACGTTTTTGACAACAGTTCAAAGACACCACGTTCCGAATTTTATCAAAACCCGATTGAAACTGGGAAATACAGGGCGGACAATGTTAAAAATTGAAAGCTTCTTTTTTTTAAATTTGACGGGCAATTGTGAACAAACCGCGCAAAACGCACCCGAGCTACTACCTAAATTAGATGATATTGAGGTTAAAGATCATCACAAAAATCCAACATCATGTTTTTTATGCTTTGTTCAATGTTGTTGAAGGTTTCAACGGAGTCTGAATCTATATTGAAAAAAATTAAAATTTTCGAATTTTCACAAATTCTGAAATTACTTTTTAGAAGATAGTCTAAGGATTACAAAAACTCAATCGGATGAGAATTGTAGATGCTACGCTACAAGGCGGCAACGTTTTAAAATTTGATTTTTTTAAACTTTGGCGGGCCACTGTGACCAAACAACGCAAAATGCACTCGAGTTAGTTTGCATCTGTGCTATTGAAAAGTAGCCTGATTTTTCGGAATATTTTTCTTTGAAATCTGAGAGTATCATGTCGCATCGTTCCCTTGTAAGTGTAAGAGTAAATATTTTCTGAGAACTTTTAAAACAACCGTTCTTTGTAACCTTTGACCTCAAATAATTTGGCAAAGGTGAAATTCTTTTGAAACATTGAGCAACGTTGCACAACACTGAACAGAATAAAAACTGTATATTGTATAGATTGTATTTTTGGTTTTACATGGCGTTGATGCTAGGTCATTGATGATCGTTGACCTCTGTATCATTTAATTAAGGTCGACTTGCTAAAATGCAACTCGTTGTAACGATTAATATTGAAAATGTTCGTTATAAAAGATTACATAATTTTTAGAGAGAAAAAAATGCGACTAACCCACTTATAAAACTAACCCACTTCCACTGCTCACATTCAGTAGATAATAATACAAAGGAAGCGCTTCGCCCCAATACTTCTAGTTATTGGAAAGTAATGTTGTTTGAACTTACCTCAGTGCTGGGGCGGAAGCGAGGATTTTCCCGCAATGCATACACTTATGCATGATTATTTCTTGATTCTTTGACGGAGTCCAGTCAACATCAAATCTCTCAGGATGAGATTTGTTATGTAGTTCTAATTTAAACTGGTTTGTAAAGGCTCTACCACATTTACAAAAGTACCACTTTCCTGTTCCTTTTTTGGGCACTACAGGAGGTATTTCTGGAAGTTATTCCAGTAAATGAAATACTTTAGAGCAAGACACAAGAAGATATTTGATATATGTAATCTACTTTTCTATGGAGTTAGTTCAAACTACTTAGCAGTTACATATATAGCGTCACAAGGCAAATGCACTGTACTGTTCTTCAAGTTCAAGGAATAAAATAATCAAACAGTCCACACAAGTACTGAAGATTCCTTTTGAAGTTTTGATGCCAACTACGAAAAAATAAAAGGAAAAGAATCTAAAATAAAATGATGAACAATGATTACAAGTAAGTACTTAAATTATAATAATGGCAACCGACAAAACAACCATTCGTACATGATACAAAAATGGTGCATAATAATATGCAGTAACAGAAGTAAAAGAATCATAATATTAAAGATTGTAACGAAAATTATTGCCTGACCCTAACTGACTGGCTGCTTGTAAGTCAATGGTTTATTTGCTATTGTGTGACAAGCGTCACGTACAAAATTTGAAATTAGAACACAGGCGATAGGAGACGAGGTTCGAAAACATAATATCTAATTGGAAATAAGAAGCTAATATTTAAAATATGTTAAATGTAAAACGAAACTACCGTTGATTGCCTAGTGATTACAACGAAAATATAAAACCAATAATAAAGCTGCGGCAGACATTTAGTGAATAATAGTCAAATTGGAAATGAAAACTGGGACACGAAATAATAAATTTTTTGTTAATTGCAAATAAGTTTATCTTACTAGTTACACAGTATAACCAGAATCAACGGAATAAAAAAAATGGATAGGCAGAGATTCAGTCTTACTTTTTGGAGGATTTATAACAACTCTGCCTAATGAGCTTCTTGTATTCATAAATGACATAGCTTCCCATACAGAGAAACTTCCCATGTCCACTGGGCCCTTTTTTCAACCCCACAAATGGGGCATGTTGTAAATGAACAACTTAACTTCGTGAACAATTTACACTTCGGTGCAGCCAACTAATAATTTACTAAATGAACAAAAATATGCACTAAGCACCAGCCGCGATGTAATTGGATTTCCCTGGTTGTGCATCTGCTCTTATCTGCTCTTACTTGCTCCCTTAAATCTCGCCTGCTTTTCACCTCTGTGGCCGTGGAAGCTTCTCCAACGAAATCAATTCGTGTGAAAAAGTAAAGAATTTCACAAGGCTTCCTCCATGTT
>JAQFZE010004210.1:0-11554 GCA_034695245.1 Dicyrtomina saundersi
ATTACAGACTCTAGAAGATTGATTTTTCTGTCCGGCCAAAATATCTCCAAGTACGTCTACCCTACTTTTTTTGGAAATTTCCAACTTTGAGATTTTTTTTAATGTCTTTTTATATGGTTGAATGTATTTCTTGACAGATTCCGGACAAATGTGCTATCCGGATGAAATCCGGACAAATAGACTATTCCGGACAGAATCCAGACAATTGGACTTCCATCATTTAACCTACCAGGAAAAAAAGACATGACTTGTTCAGACGGAAGACGTGGTTTTGCAACAGTGACTCACAAGAGCCAAAAATATGGCTTGATTCATAATAGTATACACATTTCCCTCTTAGAACCCACAGTCTGGATTCATTTCACAGTAAACCCTCCCGTAACACCTAACACTCAGCTAGACATGAAACTTCTCAAAATATTTAGAACCTGTGCTCATCTATAAAGATTAAAAATTTGAATTACTGGTAAACATTTCATTTCAATCTCATGTTTAATTTCAGTTTTATTTTGAATGCTGACTGCTGGATTTCATTTTAACTCAAAAAAAATAACACACTTTGGCATTAAACTATTGACATTTTGTATTTCAATTTAATGTCAGCTTAAAATACTTGTAAAATGGAAAAACAAAACCTGTCTTACTTACGAAATTTAGCAATATTTTCATAAACAAAGAACGGAGTTCCAAGCGCCATAAATTACAAATGTAACTAATAATTAGGTTGCAGTTTCTTCCTATAAATTATGCCGTGTAAATCTCTCAGCCACTTGCAGCAGTAGTGTAGCGTGCATACTTTGCAATAATTCACAAAATACAGTTGTTATGTACACACACAAGTTTAAATGATTTGATTATGTACAGGCCTAGTGGTGTAGGTTTTAAAGTATTGTAATTATTACTAGCCGTAGTCCGCAATTTGAAGAAATACTACTAAAATTTACAGCGTGTAAAAATGTTCACCGCACTCTCAGAATACCGAAGGACAGGGATAGGTTCTAACTTCTGCTGATAATGCTATTGACTGATAAGTAAGGTATGGTCCATAAATGATGCCACGTAATTTATCTTCCTTTCTCGACGTACCTACTCTCATACAATTACTTTAACATTACGTAAAACGAAATCTTTTACTCGGTAATCTATGAACCTACTCAAATGTCATTTATGCACGATCCCTAAGTGGCATCGTTAATTTAATCAGGGTCGTTTTTGCTTGCGGAGCACTCGTCTCGTGGGCTAAAAACTTTTATTCGTATTAAGTGATATGTACATATCATTCTAGAAATTGTAATGGGGAATGGTCCATAAATGATATCACTCAAATGTTTACCCGTTTCAAAACCACCCACATCCCTTGTCATCTCCTGAACATAGTATTACAGTTAGTATAAACGTAGTAAAATGGTATTTTCATGATATGTAAGTTGGACACAAGTTGACGAAAAGATTTTTTGCGGTTAATTCACTTGTAATTTATTGCTTTCGGCTTTTATAGGCAATGTGCTCAATTCCTAATTGTAGTCAATTTTGTGTTGCCTATATTGAAATTGCAATAACTACAGTATATGGAATTGTAATTTACTCGTACCTTTGAGCACAGTTTAAGTAGAATTAGATAAGGCTGTGCGTGATAATAGTATCAGTAATTATTTATTACGAAAAAGATGCCGAGTCCACCATCCTATTGAATGATTCTTGTACAAGCTACGAACTACACGCCAAGTTACCATATAATAGCATAGGTATTACAAAAATATTTTGTTAATATACCAGAATTTATTATGTAATTATTTGACACCACGATTCCAAACAGTTTTACCACGTTTACTGCTAAAGGAATTCCTTTTTTATACAACTGATGTAAATTATTGTAAATAATATGTAGAAGTAAATTACCTAATAATTATAAATGGACGCAAAACTTACAGGCAAAAAATAATTTCACTTTTTTTCAAAATAGCATGTAACATTGTAACAGTGAATTTACTAACATTGAAAAAGAATGACAGGGTTTTTAAAAGTAGTTTTACAGTGGTGTATGACGCATAGAACAGTTTATGTAAAAATTTCAAAGAACAAAATTTGTAATTTTAGAAATTCTTTTATATATTTAAAAATCATATGGCATATTAAATCATATTAAATTAAATTAACCTCTGGCGTGTTAAAATCGTGCACAAATATTTAAAAAAAGTTTTGGTAAAAATGTTGCCGTTTTTTAAATGTAATGAATAAAAAAATTACGTGTATTTCTTGGCATATAATCTATTTGCATACGGAATGAAATAAACATTGTCCGAATCTTAAATTCGAATTTTCTGTCAGAGTAAAACGCAAAAATATTTCATACACCACCATACTGTAATTAGCGCTTACAAACCCATTCTTTTTGCACATTGTGTAAAATGTAAGTAACATTTTAGACTTTCAAAAACTAGAATATTATTAATGTATTACGTATCTATCCCAATAACTTGTTTGTTTTTGCATAAATAAATCTAAAATTGTTACTTGGAAAAATAAACATAAAATACATTTAGTAAAAGGCTAGTACCTACCTATAATTATAGAAATGCGACTACTAGATGTGATGCACATTAATTATATGCTAATTATAGTGAACCGCCAACAAGTAAGGATCGAAATAGCTCACTAAATTTTTTGTCAACAAAAACAAAACGCAGTAATGCAAAAATCTAATAAAAAATATCAAAATCCTAAACGCTGATAAGAAGAACATTCTACATATTTCAAATGCAAGTACGTACTTCATGTTGCACATTTTAAAAAAACAAAAAAGTTTGTACATCCAAAAAACTAACTAAAAATAGAGTATTTGTAGCTTCAAAAATGTGTAAATAGAATGCTATAAAAAATTTGTTATTAAGTTTAATGCAATATTGTTGTTTAGTATTCTTTAAATTACCTACACTATTTTAATTCTAGCTCAAATAAAACTATTTTTTCCATTGTATTGGTTCTTAAAATTTTAAATTATATTAAAATGTTATTGCTGTCACTAAATTCGCCTTTGATTAAACGATTCATCTTTAAACTCTGCAGCTAACTTGTAACTATACTATTTTTTCCCACCTATTTTAGCTCAAGCTTTTACAACTTTTGTTACTTATCATTTAACAGTACATAATGGGCAAACTTGAATTCAAAATGTGTCTATTTAAAGCGTCTAATATTAAATATGTAACATTTAGTAGTTGGAATTTCGACGAATTGTAGCACTGCACATGTCTTGAGTGTAAAATTTGAAGGGGTTAGAGTAGGAAGGGGGCGGTTTTGAGTTTTAATAAACTTAAAGTTAGTTCCTGGGTTCATATTTTTATAGCTCTTACTCATCCTCAGATTCTTAGCCTGTAAGCATACAAATTCAACAGAATATTAAAGTAACTATTTTTAATTATTACATCTTATGATTGTCAAGCAAAATTGAGCACCAGTACTTATATGTATATAGAACTCTAAATTTTGATAAAATTTTCAGATAAAGAAAAAGTTTTGTGAATTTGAAATTTAATTGCAAGTGAACTGTTTATGTTCGTTTGTCGGCAATGCATTTTAAAGCTTAGATGTTTTAAAAATTAATACAAGTGATAACGAATAATAACGAAACTTCGAAACGAATTTTAATCTGTTAATCTTAAACTTCTAATCTGTCTAGTTTTTTGTAGCCATTTCTTAAATGAAGACACTCCACATGAAAATTCTTATTTTTAAATACTGTTTAGCATTCCATCCCATTAAAAATTTAATTCACGATTAGTATATTATTGTTAGTGCATACGATGCCGAGTCGGATCAGTTTGAAAGCGTACTAACTTAAATGTTGTGTAGCCTATCTTCCTTCAAAAGTGTCGTCTTGTCTCATGATAAATCAATCTGCCCATTTTTGTTTTGATGAAAGTTTTAGTTCAATTTCTTATTGCGAAAATTTTCTTGGCGATTTATTTTATCTGTTGCCCCCTTAAGGTGGCAGGTCCTCTTCATATCTCTTCTAACCTCAGCTCGGGTGATTTTCACAAAAACCATTTTCTACAAAACCATACAATACAAATTAGTCTACAGATACTAGTTTATCTATAGATAAACGGGTATAGTTTTGCAAAACTTATGTAAGTATCCTCTAACGCTTAAGAAACTTACAGGTACTTAGTGATATTGAACTACATTGCAAAGCACGGCTTTTGTTTAATTTTATTCAGAGGATGAAGAAAGTATTTTTGGTTTTCTTTTTTCTTATATTGTTTCCTGATTTATGTGAATACGCTTTGCTGGGTTTCTTTATTCCTTATTCCTGATTAGCTGTGGAGGTACAATTACAAATACAATGAATTAATGTTTAGAAATTTGTCCATAATTAAATTTTTATGACACTTTAGACTTTGCAAAAGTGCAAATTACATTTGTGAATTAATTTGCAGCCCTCCTAAAAACAGGGCTTTCCCCAAATTTTGTTAACATTGATTTTAAGCTCTCTAGTGTGGGTGTGATTCAATCAAAAACACGATCCTGCAAGCATAATTATATTTGTAAGATATGCCATCATGTCAGTTTAAAAACATGCAAATAGATACTTTTGCACTTTTTAAAGGCATTAAAATACGATCTTGTGTAATTTTAAAAAACAGGTATAAAATTGGAATATTTGTCACTCGTCAAAAATTCGTAATAAGATTGTTAAGTTTAGGTCCAGCTAAAGCTAAAATTGGATATACATAATTTTAATAATGTCATTTGCATTTTGCCCACCAACCACCAGTGAAATAAGTAACTCCGCTATAGTTTCCTAATAGTAAACCGATAACCACATAAGCATGGCTTCATTGAATCGCCAATACATACAGTTTTCTCTTCTACCCCTGAGCATTTGTTTGTTTTTTTGACACTGAACATTTCACTCACTCTGCTGGGTGAGAATCTTCAAAAATTATGCAGAACCTGTGAATTTAGATAGGGAAACAAAATTTAAATAACCACGAGACATTTCATTTTTTTACATTCTATCTCAAAAATCATAAGCATAAGAAATAAAACTATTTTGAAATTTTGGAATCTGTTTTTGGTACGTATTTGTGTTCAAGAAAACAAATATAAAGCAGTATTTATTCCTTTTTCCGAGAATATTAGATTATTGTTGGTATTTGTATGAAAAACAACAACTTTCTTACCATTTTTCAAATATTTCCATAAACATAAAGGCCATTTTCAAACGATAAGTTTAAATGTAATTTTTGCTAAATAAACTCCACTTCTTGTACTTAACGTGGTAAAATTAAAATGTATGAAGCATTTAAACTTTGCGGGCGCAATGGTATTTAACTAATGAAGAACATTGTAATTTGAATTGGTTATAAGTTAAAACCCTTAAAAATATGTTCACTGCTTGTAGCAGGTATAGAGGGGGGAGACTTTTCATTATTGATGTAATGACAGGCACTAGTTTAAATAATTTTAGGATTACAAGCATAGCTTAATGCATTGCTTGTGCGCATTTAGCAGTTTGCAGCAAGGTCAACAAGACTAGCAAAAATTTACACTGTGTAAAAATGTCCCTCTCGCCAGTTCTCGCGTCCACAATACCAAAGGACAGGGATGATTTATAACTAATTACTGCTAATGCTAGCGACAGCGACTGATAAAAAAAAAAGCATCGCTAATTTAATCGGGGTCATTTATGTTTGCAGAACACTCACCCCATGGGCTACTAAGCTTTATTCATTCAATAATAAATATAATGTGTATGTATATAGCATTTCCGAAATTATATTGTGGGATGGTCCATAAGTGATGTCACCAAAATCATCGCTCGTTTCGGACTCACCCACACCCATGTTAACAATTTACTTCAGGATTACTATTAGCATTCATATAGCAAAACAAAAGCAGTTTTATTTATGCTGCAAAATTTGGGCATTAGTTGACAAAATTATTTTTTGCTGAAAGTTCATTAGTTATTCACAATTATACGCAATGTGTCTAATTTCCAAGTTATGGCAAATACATGTTCTTTTATATTGTAACTGCAATAACTATAGTAGCATATGACACTGTACTTTGCACCAACATAATTACATAAACAGTTCGAGTTAAATTAGATAAGGCACCGCGTGATAATTTTATCTGAATTTGGGTAGAAAGGGATACCGAACCGACCATCTCGTTGGAAAAGTCTAAATATTACAATTTACACTGCAAATCATTACATAACAAATATAACTCATTACCTCATACTCTATGAAACTATATTCAATTTATAAACGTCGTCTGTGAAGCATAAAATTAACCAATTCCATCCAATTTAGGATCGAATTCAAATATACTTAGCCCTTCAATTGCTGCACTTGTTTAAATAAGAAGTTTAAATGTTAGATACAAGTTTTTAAAATGTACAAAATATTCTTTTGTTTTTTTGAAAAGGTCAAAATATTCTATTTACATGCTTTTTGAAATGTACAAAATATTCTATTTACATGCTTTTTGAAATGTACAAAATATTCTATTTACATGCTTTTTAAAAGGTCAAAACATTATATTTACATGTTTTTTTAAACGTGCAAAATATTCTATTTGCATGCTTTTTGAAGTGTGCAAAACATTCTGTTTTTTTTTTGAAAAGGTCAAAATATTCTATTAACATGCTTTTTAAAATGTAAAAAATATTCTATTTACATGATTTTGAAAAGGTCAAAACATTATATTTACATGTTTTTTAAATGTGCAAAATATTCTATTTGCATGCTTTTTGAAGTGTACAAAATATTCTATTTACATGCGTTTGAAAAGATCAAAACATTCTACTTACATGCTTTTTGAAATGTACAAAACATTTTTTTTTTTTTAAAGGTCAAAATATTCTATTTACAAGTTTTTTGAAATGTACAAAATATTCTATTTACATGCTTTTGAAAAGGTCAAAACATTATATTTACATGCTTTTTGAAATGTACAAAATATTCTATTTACATGCTTTTGAAAAGATCAAATTATTCTACTTACATGCTTTTTGAAATGTACAAAACAATCTATTTATTTTTTTAAAAAGGTCAAAATATTCTATTTACATGCTTTTTGAAATTAACAAAATATTCCATTTACATGCTTATTAAAAGGTCAAAACATTCTATTTACATGCTTTTTTAAATGTGCAAAATATTTAATTTACATGCTTTTGAAATGTACGAAAAATTCTTTCTATATGTTTTTAAAAAATGCTAAACGTTATATGCTGACACAGTTTGGAAATGTGCCGGTTTATTATTATTTAAAAAATTATTAAGAACGGTTTTTGAGAGCTTTGAAATTTTCTATGTACATGCTTGCAAAAACTGCAAAATTGTCGATTAACATGTTTTTGGAAGAAGCTTAATATTTAACTTACAAACTTTCGATTTGACAACATTTTAATATATTTGGAGGTACTGAATTTTGTTTTAATTTTAAAATGATTTGGGTCACTTTGATTCCTCACAGACGACATGTTCATCATGCTTTCTCTACGCTGTGACTACTCCGCTTTCCCACTGTATAAACGGTTAGTAAACGGTATAATTACACTTGTATTTGTTAAGCACACGTTTTGCTGTCAGATAACCGCCAACACAGATAACGATAACAAGAAGACCTTGCAAACTTTCTATGACCCCCATTGACTGACACTACTCTGTTGACTTACCTAACAATTTACTCATGCAATGAATTTTTTTAATAGAAATAATACTCTACAATGCCTATTTTTACCACCTAGCACGCTAGACATTTCTGGTATACAATACATGCAAATTATACTGTCTGCCATCGTTGGCCGTCCACCAACTGCCTCCTTTGGTTTTTCTCTGCATCTGATTGATTTCATAATTACGTATAACACATATACTGGCAACTTTATTAGTAAAGTTTATTTTAATTTGCATTGCCAATACCATATACTGCTGCATAATGGTATTACATCACATCTTGTTCTAAACAAGGCTGAACTCTTACTGCAAAGTTGCTTTTATTCAGCTTTTAAAACATAGGTGTAGAATATCTCGATTGTTTGTACTTTCCCATGCGTCCCATCAACATTCTTAAATTGCGTCTTGTGATTAATGTTGAAGGATTTGTATGTCCTATTACCCTCTCCCGAAGCCGTAGCACATCTTTATAAATTTCCTCAGCTTCTGCGTACTTTCCTAATCGTTCCTTTACGCTTGCCAAGTTATGCCTGGTTCGTAGCGTGGATGGATTTTCATGGCCAAGCACTTTTTCTTCAATTTGTTGAACACTCATGTAAATTGATTCTGCTTCTGTGTATTTTCCCATACGTTCCATTACAATTCCTAAATTACGTTGTGTGATTAGTGTTGAAGGATTTTCATGCCCAAGAACTTTCTCCCGGAGCCGTAGTACATCCCTATAAATATCCTCAGCTTCTGCATATTTTTTTAAACGTTCCTTTACATTAGCCAAGTTATGCCTGGTTCTTAATGTGGAGGGATTTTTATTTCCAAGCACTTTTTCTTCAATCTGTAGAACACTTAAGTAGATCATCTCTGCCTCTGTGTACTTTCCCATACGTTCCATTGCAATTCCTAAATTGCGTCTTGTAATTAATGTTGAGGGATTTTCAGGTCCAAGCACATTTTCCCGATCTGAAAGTACATTTCTATAAATTTCCTCTGCTTCAGCGTACTTGCCTATACGTGTCATGACATTTGCTAAGTTATGTTTTGTTCTTAAAGTCAACGGATGTTGACCTCCATGCAATTTTTCCTCGATTTCCTGAACATGTTTGTAGATAACTTCAGCTTCTGTGTACTTTCCTTGACGTTCCATCACAGTTGCTAAATTACGTCTTGTGACTAATGTTGACGGATCTTCTAGTCCAAGTACTTTTTCTTGAACTAGTAAAACATCTTGGTGAATTTTTATTGCTTCGGCGTACTTTCCCATACGCTCCAACGCGACTGCCACATTATTTCTAGTAGCTAACGTTGTTGGATGTTCATGACCCAACAGATTTGCTTGAACTAACGATACATGACTATATATTTCTTTTGCTTCTGCGTACTTCCCAATGCGTTCCAGTACAACTGCGAGATTATTCTTGGTGGCTAATGTGGAGAGATTTTCAGGTCCAAGAACTTTTTCCTGAACTTGTAGTATATCTCTATACATTTCCTCCGCCTCAGCGTAATTTCCTGTTCGTTCCATCACAGTTGCTAAATTATTTCTTGCTCCTAGCGTAGTGAAATAATTTTGTTCGTGCTTATTTTCTTGAACTTCCTGTACTTTTGGAAAGTTGTTTCTTTCGCTTGAGTAACTCTGCAAACCTTCCCCCACCTCTGCTAAATTATTTTGCGTAGTCAGAGTTGAAGTAGTTAAATGTTTGGAGTTGTCGCAGTTTCCTATTGCATCGTAAACGGACGGTATAAACTTGCATATGTTAGAACCTGCTTGAGATGGCATAATTGTGAACTCACGATCAGTACATTCAATCACAAGTCTTAGATATTGCTCTGCCTCTTTGAAGCGAAAGTGTTGTATTTGGTTAGCAATGTATTCTATATGTTTAAGAAACTTGTAAATAGGAAAGTTTGAAATAACTTTGTTAGTAAAATGTATTACATTTATGACAAAAATGTTATTTATTTCACTTCGAACGTCTAAAGAGGACCAGTGAATTCTGAAATTGCAAAATATAAGATCCACAACATCATCTTGCTTGCATTCTTGCAATTGTGCATTTCTAATTGCACAATCTTGAACGATACGGTGAATTGATAAATGACTTCCATAATCTTCAACTAATGAATAGTTTTGAACAAGTTTCATAGCATAGTAAAAATGCTTTTCATTTGCAGAAGTAATTTTGAAAACAAGGTCCTTTAAAACAGCTGTAGGTGAAAGGTACGCTAGTATATTGAGTATTTTGAGTGCCAGCTCCCCATGCTCCCGCTCTTTTATTTTGCGGAATGTTACATCTAATAGCATTTTAATTGGTTCATCATCTGATTGTGATTTTATTAGTGCCTGTTCTAGAATATTTATTTTCCCTTTTTTGTAGTCACTTATGAATTCTGTAATAGTGTATTGATATGCACATAAAAATGTTTTGAGTTGTGCTTCCTCATTTATCACAGCTACGACCAAATGCATGGACAGTGGAAGTTGATTGAAAAGTTCTGCAAGGTCTCTTGCTTCGTCAGGACTATGCGGAATCTTTATTTTGTGTTTTATGAATTGAACACTCTCTTCTTCAGTCCACAATCCTAATTTAATTACGTTTTGATCTAGCCATTCACGATTTCGAGAAGTTATTATAATTACAGGTTTCCGAAATAGAGGAGAAAGTGCTTGTGGGAGAAAGCAACGTATTCCGTCATTATGGTATTCAGTATTATCAAGAGACTCAGCATTGTCAAACACAATCAATAGTAACTTGTCATCCTTGCAAAGACGTTCATATACTTCAGTCACAATTTGATTTAGTTGCTTTTGCTGATTGTGGTTATCAAGTTTTGAAATGTTAAGGTTTTGTGAGGCTAATGCTACAAATTGGGTCTCTGCTGTATGATGAGTCTCTGCATCAATCCATACTATGTGATCGTATTTGTTACTATATTGAAGTATATACTTGCGAATTGTTTGTGTCTTTCCAATACCTCCAAGCCCAGGTACAACAAAACTTTGTGAGAGGACCGTACCCGACCTATCTTTATTTACAGTATTTTGAATTTTGTGATGAAGTTCTTTAAGATACAATTGACGGCCTATAAAATAATCAATTGGATCATTTATGTTGTAGTATATTCTTAAAGTAACTGGATCCTGAAAATAGTAAAAATAAATAATAACTATGATTAATTATAAGGGTATCTGATAATTATTATTGGTGTGTAGAATCCACAGATATAACCTCAAGAACACAACTTGTATTAATTAAAAACTTATAAAATGTACGTTATCTACAACCTACTTGAACCATGTTTTTGTTGTGAAAATCTTTTACACTTAGTTTTAGCAGTATACCTATTCAATGCAGGTAAAATTTAAAAAAATCGAAAATTTAATTTTGCAAAACTTATGTGTTTTTTAAAACTAAAAAAATGAAACGTATCGTGGACATCTTAAACAGTAATAAAAACCTTATAAAGTTTAATTACAAAAATTATATGTATAATGCTTTCAGAAATTGTTTTTATAAAAAAAGAATAAAACAAAAAGTTCCTACTCTTCTCTTCATGAGCGTACAATAAATTTTTGACAGGTGGGTACTTTTTTGAGAAATATCCTTTCCACAGAAATTTAAATTTGGAGGGACTGAAAGAGGCAATTTCAAATCAGCCATCCCTAGCACTAAAAATACCTCAAATTAAGTTCATGGCTTCCTTCCTGGAAGCACTAACTACTGTCCTGTGTGTCAAACGTGGCCCAGACACTATGTTAAACGAATTGCTAAATTTATTTACTGAATTTAACTATAATCCAAGTATATGTTTACATATCGTTTTTAAAGAACTAAAATGACCCATATTCAATTCAATCTAGAATCAGA
>JAQFZE010004211.1:0-11552 GCA_034695245.1 Dicyrtomina saundersi
GCCCGGTCTCAAATAAACGCCGGTCTGCGACTTCAAAAAATTTAGTACTCGCCTGGGCGCCTATTTCTGTATTTACGGTAACTAGGTAATATAAGCATATTGGGCGTGGAGGTGAAATACTATGTAGTTGCAATTTCTACAATTTAATCCATCCGATCGTAGCCCTGTAGTTGTATTATCAGTATAGGCGATGGATTGCCGCCTTGCCTCCATTTCTATTACTTAACAACGGTGAGAAATTTTGGTTTAAGTTTACAAAATGCCTCTAGTAGACAAAAAAATATTTCAACTTCAAACTATCCCTATAGTATATATGTTATCATGTGGTAATGGATTTAGACCATCACCATATAAGTAGTGCATAAGCTTAGCTAATCATAAGTCCAACCTACATTAAACGTTAGTTCATTTACACATATATTACACATAATTAATTAATTACATTATTAATTAAATCAGTCTTATCGATTACGATTGTGTATTAGAGATATTTATTAACTAGGTAAATATAAATGCCATCCATTAGATATATTGACTTCTGGAACCGTATCATGTATGCATATCCAAAATTCAAACTATTATTTATAATGTAGAAGCTTAGTTCCATGTTTCGCTGCATGGCATGGTATTATATATTCGTTATAATTATTATTGTTTTGTTGTGCGTGATTGTATTTACCATTTTAAGCCGGAGCGGAGTTTGGCTCATTTACTCTTTTAATGATTGTAAAGTGATTTTAATAAGCGTACCGTGTATCCTATAATGGTACTATTCAAATTGGCTATAGTGAGAACTCTCACTCAGACCCTTGTTGGGTAATACAACCGTGCGCTTAATATATTTCACGTGCTTTGTGCCCCTATTAATGAAAAAATGCCCACTTGGGTGGCAGCCGTTTTAATGTTGGACGCCATGAAGATTATTTTTCGTTCCCTTTTTACTGGCCTTGTAAACAAATAGCTTCCCTAATTTTTACAATTATACGTCTCCAAATGATGGAGTACTCGCGTACTAGTCATTTTTAGACCCCCGTACTATAACAGCCAGCAGACCCTCACATTATTGTAGAATATACAGCACTTGGTTTTTGTTTACACTGCCGTTTTATCTGTGCCGTTTTTATTTTCATTTGGTGGATGTTTATGTTATGACTAAAGCGGTTGGCATGCAATTTTGAATTAATTGGGTTAACTATCAATATGATGTGCATCTATATACAAATTTTTGTTCGAGCACCTGGCACCTAGTGAATACTTAAAAAAAATTAACTACGAACTTGATTTTCTATTTTTGTAGATAAATCAACTCTTTATCGGTAAAGAAGCTTCCTACAATAACAACCGAAGGAGTACTTAAAAGGAGTGACGAAACTGCATCGCAATTAGTCATGGGCAAGACACCATAATAATTACCACAGTACATATTTGCCGTTTATTGGTCCTCCTTTCAATTTGTTTGAAATCTGATTCAAAATCCCATCCTATGTGACCTTCTAAAAATTTAACCTAACAACTCCAACAAAGTTTGGAAGGCTCCAGGAAACCGCTGACTATAGAATGGAGAGAACGCTTAATTGAAAAAAAAGTACTTAATTCGAATGTGACTTATATAAGAATTAGATTAATATAATTTTATGTAGTGCCAAAGTGAAACCCAAACGAAAACGAAGCCACTGAATATGAACTGAATAGCTTGTTAAATCCTTATGGAATAGTCTTAGCGGCATATGTGCGAAAATCGACGTCAACATTACCAATAAGGTTTTGGCTTGTCTCATAAACCCTGACCTGAATTTGCATGTTTAAGACTCAAGTTGTTATCTGAATCTGTCAAAAGTCAAGCATTAAGAAGTACCCGTCAAAGTTGTCTACACTATTATTTACATGTGTTTGTGAATTAGATCTGTGATTGGTTTCATTTTTTTTACGAGGATTCATAGTTTACATTATGAATGGGGTATAGGATCGTAATGGGTGATTGCTGTTTTAGTTTTTTAACGTTTAGAATATTTGAAATACAATCACATAAATAATATTGTACCCATGTTCATCCTTCATACATCGTACAAGCTATACTGACGTCATGAGGAAAAATCAAAGTTGAAAATATCAAATATCAGCAATATAATTTATTTTTAGTTCTTGTCGTTAATTTGTTAGCATTTACAACATAATTTCGTTGTAGTATACTTCTAATTGCATTGATTAATGATTATAAATTACAACTACGTATGAACTTAGACTGCGACCACAAGTACTATACTATGACCAAGATAAGAATTAACTCATGATACTATTCATGAAAAAAAAATATTTACAATTCACTTTTCGATTAGAAACACAGGAGGATGTTGTTCCTAGAATCAGAATCATGCGAAGGATAAAAAGCAAACCATAAGGATCAGTCAGTGCAATAATTATTTCCATTAACTTTTGCCTGTGAATTTAAGTCATATTCTATAAATATCTAAATAACACAAACCGACTACGCCAGCACTGTTAAAAGTTATATTTAAATCTATATTACTATAATTATCAGCCTTAATGGGCAATGTTAGTATTATTGTTATTGTCTTTACGGTCAAAAATTGCAATATATAATAAATTATAATTAATTTTATGGTTTGTATATTAATACCTAGTTCGTGCTTGATAATTTATGCATTAAGTCGGATTCAGTCAGTCTCAGCTAGTACAACATAGCGTAGTAGCTCGCGCATTTAAGCAGTTGAATTTAATGTCAGATGCAGGAGTAATTAAGAATTTAATGAAGTGAAAGAATCTGTAATAATTATTATTGAAAGTTTTAAAGAAACGTAATAATTATTGTTGTTGCAAATTAAACCCTGTAACGTGTAGACTGGAGATATATTATGTGAGGATGTTAATGCTAGTTTTAATGTTAGTTTAAGTGTTCTGCTTCATAAAAAAGTTAGGTGTGGACTTTATACAATAACAACAACAACCAACTTGTGTATACAGACAGTATAGCTCTATCAATAGATGAACTGTTTAGAGCTCCCCGGTCTGTACGGTTCACTTAACTCGTGCCCTATAATTTTCATTTTTATCCAGATCCAGGAAAAACAGTGAATTTCCGTGTATCATTATGAAATTATAAAATGAATTTTTGTTGGGTTGTTTAAATGTTTATATAAGCATCTGTATGTAAAGTTTTATTCTGAAAGCATATTAGAAAGTTGTAAATATACAACATAAGATCAATGTAACAGAGAGAGCAAATTTAGGTTAAAAAGGATTGTTGGCTGTATTGTCGTTGACTGTGGAGTGAAGTAAGGATTGATTCACGCTTTTTTTAATATATACTATACTATTACTAAAGCTACTAAAAAATTCATTCTTCTTCTTCTTGTCAAGGCTTAAAGATAATTAACTGTTATAGTTGGCTGTACATCCATGTATATATGTTGTATATATTATGTTGTATTGAGCCTGTTCTGAATTCTGGGAAAATCTTATCAAACTTAAGGTATCATTACGAGACACAGTCAGATTCCGCAAAGACTGATAATATTTGAAACAAAAAACCTAGTCTTCGTGCTAGCAACATAATTTTAGTTAAGTATAAATTATTTACGTAGGCTGTAAGTTATATACATGTTATAATTATATTATATATAATATTAATAGGCGTATAGAGTTATAGTCATAGCTTCTGTTGAAGTTCGTGTTGCTGGTAGTTCCTTTCGTCTGCCTGTCAGTTGCCAGTCAAATTTAGTAAACCAGTCGAAACTTTTAATCGCAGCAAGCATAATCAACAACACCACAACAAGAACAAGAGCAATGTACATTCGCTGACGGTGTGACGGCACTCCTGGCAAACAAAAAGTATCAATCATAATCGCAAATACCGCCAGCATTAAAACAAAGAAACAAAGAACAAGGAAATTCTCAGGAAAAGAAAAAGGAGCAAACAACGCCGTCAATGTCAAAATCAAAATCTGTTCCTTTGAGTTTAAATCGTCTTGTGAAATATAAAACGAAGAAGCGAGCGGTCTAACTCCTGGAGTTTCAATTTCTTCCTGGGACAAATTATGTGTAGTCGTGTAGCTTAATAGGTTCCCATCTATAATTATTATAATAACTACTGTTGTGTTTAAGTAAGTACAACAACAAAATTATGTGATAGACCAGTACCAGTAACAATATATTGCAAAGCAAAATACAAAAAAAAATACGAGGTTGAACTTTTGAGATCAAAAACAAACCAGTGAGAAGAGTCTGTCGATGAAACTAGACAGGAAAGACGAGAAGTCAAAATTTAATAGAAGGAAACCAATTGTGATTTGTTTCTAACAGTGTCTATTTTACCGTAAATCTGGAGATTTATCTCCCCGAAAAGCACGTTTACATATTTGTGTGTGCCTGATCAATTTAGAAGTGGCTTTACTTAGACAGGTTTTCCCTATACATTTTTGAAATGAAGGATTTAAACACTGAAGACACAGAATTCAGGGAGGCGGAAGCTCGGGGAATGGACCGACTTGAAGATAGTGTTAGTGATGACTCAGATTTGAGCACAGGTAAATAATTTCAAAAGTTTACTTTGGTATGTTTATATGGCTTGGGGCATTGCTTGACATTAATTTTGAAATTGTTTTACAGTAATAATAATAATAATTTACTAATTTCAAATATCTATATTATTTCAGAAGTACAGCAGCGTTCCTTCTTGACAAAAATACTGCGAAAACGAATCCCAATAGTTCGTTGGCTGCCCAAGTACAAACGTAGCTATTTTGTAAATGACGCTATTGCAGGAATCACAGTTGGACTTACAGTTGTTCCCCAATCCATGGGGTTCGCTGCCTTAGCGGGACTGACGCCTGAGGTATTTTACTATTTTATAGGATTAAGTTAATTAAAATACTTTAAATATGTGTAAAGCAAAGAAAAAATATCTTCTTTTGTTGTACCTTATTCACCTAGGGGAGCTATATTAATGCTAATGTTGTTTCAGTTGAAATCCCATGTGTATGAGCTGATGATTTCTTTTTATTTCGAAAATACCTTTTTGAATATTTATTTGAAAAAAATATGCGAAATTTTTTGTTCAGCTAGCTTTTCTTATGTGATTTAATTCCGTTTCAATTTGGCCAGTCAATTTTGCAATTTGATTTTAAAATAATATAGGAGTATTAATGTATCGAGGTCGTGCTACTATAGTTAAATAAGTAAATAATGTTTTAATTAGTACGGACTGTACTCCTCCTACATTGGCTGCCTAATCTACATTTTCTTCGGCTCATGTCGTCAAGTGACTATGGGTCCAGTTTCTCTACTGTCTTTGCTTGTGTTCCAAACCTGTGGAACTGACTTCCCAGCTTGCGCTATCTGGATGGGATTTTACAGCGGTGTATTTCAGCTCATTATGGCATTCCTTCACCTTGGGGTTATCGTCAGCTTTATCTCAGAGCCGGTCACGCTGGGTTTCACAGCTGGCGCCGCCGTTACAACAATATCAGCTCAAATTAAAAGTCTTCTGGGAATGAGTGGTGTTAATGGTTCGGGGATAGTGAGTATTTGGAAAAAGTTAATCAAAAATTATTACACGGTACAAACGGGTGATGCAGTTATTGGACTATCTTCCTTTGTTGCTCTACTTTTTTTACAGGTGATCATTCACAGTTATTTATTGTAACTCTTTACATGCCTGTAAATTTAAATTAGACTAAAAATATATATTGCATTTATTTTGATTCAGCAACTTACCTTAATGCTTAAAATATGCGTCACTTTGTTGTTGCAGAGAGTAAAAGATATCAAACCACCAGAGGGGAAGCATAAACAAACTTGGAAAAAAGTCTTTTGGTACATCACCGTAGGACGTAATGCTCTAATCGTTGTTCTGACCACCCTGATAGCATTCATATGGGAAAACCCACCTTTTGCTCTGACTGGAAATGTTCAAAGTGGACTCCCACCTGTTCGCCTTCCCCAGTTCACACTACCAGCCGGAAATTCCAATGATAATTCCACAGATACAGGGTCATCCATGGAAATGCTCAATTTTTGGGATACTTGGCAAAAATATAGTACGGCTCCTCTAGTAGCCGCTGTGATTGCAATTTTACAGAATGTAGCGATTTCGAAAGCATTTGGGAGTGGGCAGTCTGTGGATGCTACGCAAGAAATGTTTACACTTGGAATTACAAATGTAATAGGAGGCTTCTTCAGTGCAATTCCTTCTTGTGGCTCTTTTTCTCGCTCCGCAGTTAATGATGCTTCCGGAGTGAAGTCGCCAATGGGTGGCCTATTTACCGGTGAGTCAAAATTTGTAATTACTTTAGAGGCAGAAATAGTAAATAGTGTTTTTTCTTTGAGCAGTTTTGAAAAAGTTAATTAATATTCAATATTCAGTATTTAAATGAATTGTTGTAAATTAAAATATTTTGTAATAATAATTGTTATATTCTTCTTTTATACAGGTGTTCTAGTACTTCTCTCCTTGGGATTCCTCACACCATCCTTTTATTACATTCCAAAGGCTTCCCTGGCTGCTGTAATTATTTCCGCTGTAATGTCAATGATTGAATTCCAGACTTTAGTGCCGATGTGGAGGATATCACGTAATGAATTTATTATGCCTTTATAATTTAAACAGTACTATGTTATTATATACTATTATACGTGCATACAGTAGTACTATGAGTGCACAATTCTAATCCCTTTTTAATTTTGTATCCGTAGGATTGGACGTGTTTACTTGTATAGTAACATTTGTCGGCTCAGTTTTCCTCGGTATGGAGTACGGAATTGTGATCGGTGTAGGTATAAGTGTGGCAGCCTTACTAATCCAAACATTAAAGCCTCCTATGGGACCAGAGATCAAAGTTGATGCAGTTTCCGGAATCAAATACTTGCTCGTCAAACCAGCGCAAGGCTTAAAATTTCCGAGCATTGATCATCTCCGGACCCAAGTGAATAAAGTAACATATCGCTACAATAAAGTTCGGATTATCGTTATTGACATGGAGAGATGGACCACGTGGGATTATACTTCAATTAATTCTCTTGTTGCCCTCGTTCGAGGCATGAAAAAAATCGAGATTACTTTAATATTCCTTCACTGTGTACCAGAGTGGACGAAGGCATTCGAGGCAGCTGGATTGAAGAACCCACCCTGTTGTTATGACAAGAGTCAGTTACCAGATTTTTTGGCCAAATCGAGCAGACCTAGAATATCTGTTTAGTAAGGTATCTATAGATAGATAAATAAATACGTTTCTTCTCTACTTAGTTTAGGTAGCTAGTGGTAGTGCAATTTATATACATTGTCATCGTCGTTCTCTTTAACAGTAAGTTTTTTCACATATTTTATAGTGATAGCAGCCATTGGCACACTACCGTTATAATCGTGCACACACTTTAATTTATCTTTTACACTTTAAGTACACTGTTTTAATAATAATTATAGTATTACTTACTTACTTGCGTATGTCTTCGGTATCGAAATTTGATACAGAATGTTGAGTGAATCATTAATGTATTTAGTCTTCGCTGGTCGTCAGATACAACTACTACTTTGCGAATAACCGAACATCCTTTGTTAGCGTCAATAATTTGTGTATCTTAAGGTAATTAAATCTTATTACTACTTATTTTGTTTAATTGCATTTATGAAACAAGACGTTGTTGCTCTTATTCCTAATTTCTGTCAGAAATTTATCGTACCTGTTAATTTGATTTATTTTGATGTACTAAACGTTATTATTGATCGTGTAATAATTATATGGCAGCCAAATGTACAGTACTGGAGATACGTATGCATGATTATTGAATGTTGTTGGTTGTTTCTGCTATTTGCCAAAAATATTGTTATTTTGAATGTTATTCGCCATCCGCTCGAATAATATCCAATAAAATATTGATGATTCATTGTAGAATCATTCGAATTGAAAAAAATAAGCGAAAAGACATCTTTAAAAAATAGTTTACATACATTTAAATAATTCCAGTTTTATAATAATTAATATTAGAAATACAAACGATGTAATTCTCGCAATAAAGTTAGCAGTAATAGGAATGATAATAAATTATAAATTAAACTATAAGTATTTTAGCTATGTTAAGTAAATGAAATGAATAGCTAATTAGTAATGTTAAAAAATTGAAACATCTTTCTGATGATATGAAAATGACCGAAACATGAATTTGGATTTCGAATTATTATAACATATATATATGGAGAAATTATAAAACTAATCAACGTTGACGATTGCTGTTACAATAATATGAAAGTGCGATTAATATTTCTTCAAACCAAATAAATCAAAATGTAATGCACGCGAAGTAGAAATAATCAAATCAATAGTGGTTCGTATATTCCAAATTTAAATAAAAGATAAATTTAAGATTTTAATGCATCAGACAGGCAGTATTCAACAAAAATGTGAACAGCGAGGAGCGGTTCATCCCCTACAGTTATAGAGTAAAAAAAACTATAGAAATAGAGGGAAACATTTTTGGAAAATGAATAAATCATCTAATCTAAAAACTAAACTCCCTAATAACTGTAGGTGCATTGAGTGAAGTATATCATGAATCATGATGTAATACACTAAATACTATAAATCATAATTTTTAAGAGTAGTTATAAACTGTGTAGGATAGTAAATTAGTATTATTTACACAGTTGATTGTTACTATTAAACTGGAGTTAGTTTAGATTTTTTGGCGGCAGGATGACTGTCGCTCTCCTCTTCGACGTCTTCATCGTCATCTTCTCCATGAGGAGTTTTCGTAAATGTGGGTTCCTCCCCATCATTGTTGTGTACAATAGCACGAAAGGCTTTACCAACTTGGCTTTGCATTTCATGTCTAATGTTTCGGTCTTTTGGATCTTCTGGTCGGGGACCATGTTCTCGAACATCATACGTGTGGAAAGGTATAGTAGTGAGCCAAGACATCATGGATTTCTCGTCATTTTCACATTTAGTAACCACTGGATAAATGTACTCGTCACAAAATTTAATAATGCTGTCTTCCTGTGTGTCCCATGTAATTGCATCGTGCATTCCATCCGCTCCGAATTTTTTATCATACCGATCATAGTGAACATGACCAAGCATTAAACCCACACCAGGTGCTTTCGGAATATCAATTCTCTCTGCCGTCCAGCATTTGTTGAAAGTTTCTAAATTTGCATATCCCCTCATGTACGCAATTACAAGGCCAATCATTTTCCGTATTTGGTGGAGCATGAAACTTTGGCCCTTTACCTTTAGAATGACATACTCAAGTCCATCCTTCACAAAAGGTTGTCCGCAGGTAAAACTTATTATTTGTCTCATTGCAGAGGGATCATGCGCTCTTTTTTTGGAGGTGAAATTGTGATAATTTTTAGAGCCGATGTACATGTTCAGTGTTTTTTGGACTTCTGCAATTATCTCTGGAGTTATTCGATATTCTTCAGTAAGTCTCGCTTCGATGGGTGCAAATGCAAAAGTGGGAAGCATGTACATGTATGTTCGGGCGTCACAATTGTTCTTTGAGTCAAAGTTACGGGTAGCTCGTTTCATTCCCATGACTCGGATCTCTGGCGGAAGGTCCTCGTTTATTTTATCAATGTCAAGTGTTTCTGGGAGTTTCATGGAAATAATTTGTCTAGCAGCTGAGACGTTTTTATCTGTTCGGGCTGCCCGTTGAAACTGCCCCACTTGAGGTTTCTTGAGACACTCTTCATCAATGTAATTATGCTTGTAGAGGGCATCAAAGAATTTCTTCTCGATTGTTATCATGTCCGGATTTAACTGCATTCCGTAGTAACCTTGACCACAGTAGCTGAGGAGAAGCACTAATTTCCTTTTACGAACACGTTCATACTGTTTTTTTTCCTCTTCTGTTTTTTCTTGTAGTTTTTCTGGTATGATTTTCATGGAGTGTTCATCAGTTGTTGAACTCTGACTGTCATCCTTAGCTACTGAAGAACTATTAGGACAAGTTGTCTCTTCAACGGATTTCATAGTTAAATTTGCGTCTTCTGGAGCTGGAAGACCATCTACATCTTCTTTAGCACTGACCTGCTCTGCAGGCAATGGAGGTGCAACGCTGGATGACACTGACATTTTGCTCACTAACTGAAATACAACTGGCGTAAATTGAGAATGCGACTGTATTGAAAATTTAACTTCGGATGAACTCAGTATACTCTTGGCGGACTTCCAAGGGGAAAACAATCTGCTGCTACATGTGACTACAAGTCGGAAGACAGATCCTGCCATACGCTAAACAAAAAAAAACAATTCCATCACATAAGTAATATAATCAAAAGTTGATAACAGACTTGTTGAGCCGCAAATTGACCGAAATTAAAAGCTACTAACTTTTTAAATATGTTAATTTAAAAACTTGGAAAATATAAATATGTATTCTATACTGCATTCAACATTTATAATTGCAAAGACAACCGCTGACGACCTTCGAGCAAATGACTGGATTTTTATTTTTTGTTAGTACTCTCAACACTAGTTAGTTGGTAGTGGTAGTAATAAAATACATAATATGATTGACTTTAAATTTCTATATTTAAAGAAAAGAAGCGGCTAATTTACTAATTACTCACCATTAAGTAAATCCAAAATTCAATTTCGTCAGCTTTCACGGCTACACCATGAGCTCAAGCCAAGTTTGAAGTTTGACTGCACGTACGAAGTTACCGAGAATTTGCAAGTCTTGAAATTATTAAATCTGAAAAACAAGACAGCTCCGTCAATTGTAATGTCAAATGTGGTGGCCCGTGCCCGTACACCGTACCGCGTCAGAACGCGATCAGAAAATTGCATAGGTACCTATGTTAATTATGGTTTATTAGCTTTCAACTAGATAATAAACTTCCTTTTCCTTACATGGTAAATAATAAAACCAAAACTAACCTGATTGTCTTTCTACAAGAAATGCAACTAAAAATCGTAGTTAAAATCAAAATTCAAAAAAAGTAAGTCACACTACTTAACTTTAAAAGCTTTAATTTGTTCAAATAATAATTTCAATTTTTAATTCAAATATCAAACAGAATACCTCGTGCAATTTTATACTTTGGCGGAAAATTGGTGACATCATTTAGCATTGCATAGAGATACAGAAATTGTTTCTATGATTTCATAATTTCATTTCATGTGTTAGGAGCTGTGGGCTGTGGCCTGTAGGCTAGAATTGTACTTCACTTAATATATTTAGCTAATGGTGCACTAACGTATTATTTAATTAATATGTAGGTATTACTAACTAAACTATAAACTATACGATTATTCATCATGTAACATTCATTGTTTATATATCGTAAGTGACATAAGTAATAATAAATTCATAAGGAACTTTACCTACAATTTTCAAGACTTCTCAATGTAGTTGTAGTCTCACAGACCCCCACCCCACAGAACATTGAAACGTACTTTGTCAAGGAAAGGACAAGGAAAGTGATGAACTGTTAAGTTTTGTGTTCCTTAAATTATATGCTGATGATTTTCCCCCTAATTTCCCCCCACTTCTGGGTTACGGTTGCCTAATAATTGTAACAACATTTTCATACT
>JAQFZE010004212.1:0-11551 GCA_034695245.1 Dicyrtomina saundersi
TATATGAGTGATAATGGAGGATGGAGGCGGAGGTGAAGAGATTTTAATGTGTTGGATTTGGGTTTGGATGTGTGGATTTGAATTGGGATGATAACGCTTGTCTTTTGAGTCTTGGTGTTATAGAGTCCGTCTTAAGATATTGCCAGACACAGACAGGAGAACAGGGCCGGATAATGCGGCCAGTGCAGGCAGCCCCCGCTCACTGAATTTTCTCAAAATATGTAAATGGAACATTTTGCAGTTTTTAAAAACATGCAAATGAATTTTTTTGTACATTTCAAAAATCATGCAAATAATTTTTTTTGTACATTTCAAAAACATGGAAATAAAACATTTTCCACATTTCTCAAAGCATGTAAATAGAACATTTTGCACTTTTCTAAATCAAGTAACAAGCATATTTTGCACTTTTCTAAAAAATGTAAATACAACATTTTGCTTTACAAAAGAAAATCATCAATAAAATAAAATTGGTGGGTTTTTATGTGGAAACAAATTGCTGCCTAAAAGCAATTCCTTCGTCCGGCCCTGCAGGAGGCAGTGGGTATGCATATACTATAGCAGGTAGGTATTTAGATATACAGAGCCTCACAGTTTCTGTAATACTATATAGAGATACTGATATATATACACACATAGGTATATGCTCATGTTGATATTAAACATGCATTTAATTACCTTTTTTTTTGTGCTCATGTCCTATAAAAAACGTTCAAGATACGAATCCTCATTAATTTGTCTAACGATTCGGTGATAGATAAGAAGCAGCTTAGTTAGAACCAGAGCCAGAGAGTGCAATACCTGTCCCTCCAACCGCCTTGATCACGAATACGAAAACGATTACGATAAGAACACATATATTAAGATAGGATCAAGTGTCGATTTGTCTCCCATGCGGGAATTCTGACTAAGAGCGATGCACCTTATTACAAGTCGTCGTCGTCGTCGGTGAAGAAGCATTTTTGCCAACCGTATGGACTTTGAGAATAATTCTTTTATAGCTCTGGAATAAACTTTTAAGGAAAAATGTTTCGTCACCGACCATACGCATACACGTAGATAGAAACAATACAGTACTGAATAGAACATAAATATAACGTTGGCGATTTTTTTTTAGAGTTTCAATTTCAATTAGGCCCCTGGTATTTTCAATATTTCATTTGCTCAGTTGTGTTGTGAGTTTGTTTTACACAAAGGCTCCTATAGGTACTTGGAATAAAAACTTATAGTGTGACATTTAAGGCGAATACTGATACTATAATGGGAAATGTGTGTAGATAGACATCGATATTAATATCTGCACTGACATGCATAATCCCTACAACAACGGCTACAACTGGATTGTTGCTGCGCAGGCAGTAGAAATGTTGCAGAAAATATGCAGAAATGGAGCACTTACGAATTGGATTTGAAGGCCTTTGAATTCCCTATGTCTTTATTTGCAAGTTGCATGGCTATGGTCAAATTTGAATATCTTATAATTATAAAGACATTTACAAAATGTGAACGTTTGTTGTAGTTTAAAAAGTATAAAACTAGAAATTTTGAAAGTTATCGCAAAACATGAACTTTTAAAAGTTTCTCAATCTTGAGACTATAAAATTTTGAAAGTTTCCACAAAAACGCGAAACTACCTACACATTTTACAATTTTCGTTAGTGATAATGATATCGGATAAAAAATCCATGAAATTCAAACATACACACATATTTATATCGATACGCGACTTTAAGCCGAAGTCTTTTTTTTATTGAAAAAGTGAAAATATCCTAATTGTATGTTTATGAAAGACTTAAACTGTAGAAACCTTCATTATTCATATATATAGACACATCACAACTTCTTGCCCATGTAAGAAAATTCCTTAATACTGTGTTATTAATTCAGCTTCAGCTTCAACAACAGCGACAAAATGCTGCTATCATTTTTAGTTTTTTTGCAAAGTTTACAATCTACTCAGCCAATGAATTTGCCATGTACTATAATGTAGGAAAAATGATATCAGTGACCGAGACCAAAAAGAAGGAATTACACTGATACATTCTACATTCTGGATTACATTCTACTTCTACTATTCTTAACGACTAAATTATTATGGCACATCTGCAGAGAGATACACACTCTGTAAAAGTGTTATTTTTATTATTTATTTTTGATGGGCTACGTGTGCTACGTATGTACTCATTTCTTGCATTTCAAAGCCATTCCATTAATGTGCTCCCGTAGCACGGATATTAATTCTATAAACTCAAAATAACGAAAATTAAGAACGACAGTAAAGTAGCATTTGAGGTATAGGGAGCAGACTAAAGAGAAAAACAATTTGTCGTATACTAAAAACTAAAAGCCACAAGAAATTTTTGCTCAGGAAATTAAAGAAATGCTACACTTTCAAAATAATATTTGAAATAAAAAATTCTAACTGGTCGATGGCGACAACAACGACAAAACTATGAAAAAATCTGTTCCAAAACGTGGCCTTTAGTATTTTAAAACTAATAAAAAAAATTCTTAATGAAAATATGCGAAGGACTAATTGATCCTGACTTCTAGTTTTGTATTTTCCCCCAGTTTTGAGAAGTAAAACGTAGCAAAATTTGAAGTCTACTAAAAGCTTTCTAAAAATAACTATGTCTAGTTTTCGAGGGCATATTATATAGAATTGAGGCTATACCTATAAAGGTTCTAAAAGTATATGAAACTTTGATGATGATGATGATGATGATGGCTAAAGTCCTAATAAAAAATTCTCATTAAATTCTATTTTAGCAAAACATTTTTGTACGCAAACAGATGTGGGTTTAGAGGTTACGCGTAAATTGGATATTATTTGAAAACAGTATATAATTAGGTAGGTAGGTACGCATTGTATATATGGACTTACTATTGTGTGAACAATCCAGGTAGGTGAGTGAGTTTCCAGACAATGATAAAACTTCTAGACTATTATTAGAACAGCAAAGCCATTCAAGTCGATTCAGACTCCTTAAATCCAACTTCTCGGCACTGTTCCCACTAATGTCCAAATGGGTTAAATTCTGTAAAAAAATAAACATTAATCCAAATGTCAATTTAATAGAACGTTAAGAATATACCTCACTACTCATATCGTCAAAAAAGAATTTTCAGAATATTAAATATTACGTTATATTCCTATACGTAATACAAATAAGTTTTTTTTTCAAAATTCAATATATTTAACACGTAGTTACTTTTTTTATTCTATAAGAGTTGATGATATATGTAACCTTAGTTGTGTTTGTAATCTACCAGAAGGACTAATGTAGTTTATTTTATGGATTATGACATATGATAATAAATGTGGCATTTTTCTTCTAATTTATTGTGTGTCGTTACAAATTATGCTCGGTATATAGTCAGCTACAGAAAAATGAAATACAAAATACAATGGCAATGCAGTTTCATAGTGTCACAAAAAATGAAATAAATACACTGTATTACTAGAATAAATCGTTGCCGAAGAAGCAATAACAAAAAAATATTTTCGAACGTCCAAATTCGACAAAATGCAGATGGTTAGTGGATTTAAACTGCACTGCGCGTAGTGAATAAAGATTGTTTACATTGTACTCATTTCAAGGGTATTTATCTGGGACCTGTTAAGAAATTAAAAATTTTTTGAAATCACATGAAAATTTTAGTAGATGAATTACGTTACCATTTCAAAAAAGCAAACAATTATCCTAGCTGTAAGTAAAAGAAATCACAAAAAAGAAATGCATACCAATGCATAGAATACATAATAATATACCGTAAAGCTTCTAATAACACTCAAGGGGGAATTACGTAAAACTTAGCCTCAGACCCGGGAGTTATTAGAGACCCGGGAATTATTACTGTAGAAGCTTTACGGTACATACTTTTTTTCAAACTGTGCTAAACATGTTTTGAAAAATCCAAAATATTCAAAATGACCTAAGTTTTTGAAGGGCAAATAAATTATATAGTTGATTTTTTTTGCATTATTTTTCAAATTACCTACGTCTTTTTGAGAAGGCAAAATTATTGTAACACAATCTTTTTTAAAAGATAAAATTTTATAATATTACAAATTTTCGAAAATTTCAAATTTTTCAAGTTACTTCTTTAAAAAAAGTTGAAATACTTTTAATTAAATATTATTTAAAAGTTGAAATCGTTATGAAACTGTCTTTTTGAAAATGTCAAACTCTTCAAATTACACCTTTAAAAAGTTCACCTTTAATAAGATATTTTATTACAGGTGACATCCTTTTAATTCCATGTTTTTGAAATCATCAAATTGTTGCAAATTTTGTTCTTAACTTTTCTTTTTTACAAGTACCAAATGTTCTAACTGCATGCCGGGGAAATTATAAAATTATACCATTGTAGTATTATATGCTCTGAAATATTATTCCTCGAAACAAATAATTCAGATATATCAATAAGGATAGTGTAAATATTTACATAATGCCAAACACACAGACTGTTTTTAAAGTAGGTATTTACAAAATTGAGCCAAGCTGCTGGTGGTCTCTTGATAATGACAAAACATAAATCTTTAGTGTGAAAATTTGAATTTTGATGTCAAAATAACGAGATGAAGTTAAGGTAAGTAGGGACAAATCTTGCAAAAAAAATACTCAAAAGCATATAAAATTTAAAATTCAATGTAAAAATGACTAATTGGTCTGAAGAAGCCCTATACCAAGTACAAGACCAAGCCGCAAGGCGTTTATAATATATACAACTGACTAGTGAAAAGGAAACATAAAGGCTCATGCATCTTCCGAAAGACAAAACAAAGGAATAAAAAAAAGACAAGGGAACTAAAGGAAGCATGAATTTTGAATAGGAAAGAGCATATAATTTTATTGTTAATTGGTTCCATTCCTAGTCGCTATTTTGGATTTCTGAGTACAGAAGGAACAATAAAATAAAGCATAATCATTTATATGTTGAAAATATACCTCTCTCTCTCTAACTACACACATACTACGTTCCTATTACGTCAAAACTTCAAGACTCAAGACCTTAAGACGCCAGATTCAGATAAGGTGTAAGATTTACCGAGAGCCTCTGACTGAATTACCTATACATAATATAGAAATATTGAACATCCGGGAAATGAGTCAACGACAAAGGCGTTACGCGCGCTGGCCATACTTCTTTATTGTCTGCCTATTCCACCTAAAAACCTCTCTTATTTTTGAAGGTATGAAGGATATACATATAGCATCATATTTACTCAAGTGCAAGATATACTATCAAGTATATAATTATTTTATTTCACATGCAAAACGAGCTATCTTTTTACCCACTATGCCTCCTACTCCTAAGCCATCATATTATATCATGCAACCCTGTTTTGTCTTTCAATTTTCAAACAGGTGCAAATGATGTTTTTTTTCTCTTTGTCTGAAATTCAAAATAAAAATTTCAGCAGATTTTCAAGTTTTTTTAAATCTTTTTTTTTAATACTTTTAAGACATCGCATCGGCAGTCAAGATGGCAACTATACATGAAGCAATTTAGCAGGTTTCGTTCTTTTTTAAAGGATATAATAAGTACAACTAATGAGATACAAATATCACCCTTCAATTTCAATATGCCTTAAAAGAAAAGCCATAACTATACATATCACAGTACGGCTTGATTTTCACTGCTTATAATTTTCACGTTTAATTTTAGAAAATGCTATAGACGACGTCTTCAACGGCCTCAACAGGTTAATTTAATGCACTGTAATTCTTGCTCAGCTATAGCAACAAGCAATTATGTAGTTGTCTTCATTGCTTGAAACAAAGAGTAAAGAATAATTAATTTTTTCCTCAACTTAATTTGACAATTTTGTAAAATACAGGTAGCTTTTTTAAACTTTGTTGTAAGTACTATACGTCGCCTTTTTTTGTGATATAGCCTTTTAGCTCGCTTACATCTTCGTTTTTATGGAAAGTTTCACCAGTTTAAGAGGAGCCATTTATTGTAATTTCAAAAAAGAATGACAACGAAAACAAAACAAGACGTGTCTTCGTCTTGAGTAGTGTCTTCATGCGTCGCGTCGTTTTTAGTTTTTATTTTATTTTACGATAATTAGCCACTTACAAGTCGTGGATTTTAAAAAATCTGAAATTCATGAACGTGTCAGTTTTATAATAGGTACTTTGGCTTTCTCAATATTTTTTTTTTAGAAAATAAGTACTTGACAGGGTTCCATATAGCGTGGATTATTATAGTATTTGAAAATTTAAATTTGGCTAAAAAAAAAGCTTAAAAGGTAAGTTTTGACACTTACAATGTATTATGTGCAAGTACAATTTTCTTGCACATTATTGTGTGACATTTTCTACATGATCCTACAAATATTCCCGCAGCTCTCATCAACAAGGTAATTAGACTTGCCGCAAATTGAAATTATACAGTTAATTTTTTATTACTGTCGGTCCCAGTCCCAGTCCCAGCACCAATACCATTACCAAGACCGGTGCCGGCACCGGTACCGGTACTATACTGCAAACTGCAATTGCAATGAATATCGTAGGATCTACAACGTAATAAATATGTGAAGCTACATACACGTAGAAATGTCACACTAATAGCTGTGCTGCTGTGAAAATGACGTTTAACACAGTAAATTTCTATCCAGATGATTGATCACCTCCAAACGGAAGCCAAGACCAACTCCGGATCCAAATTGAATACTACACGTACATAAAGCAGTAGTCAAATTATTCAAAAATACTCAAACAAATTTTATTATCCTATTAAATGTAAGATGACACCATAGGAGTGAGTCACCCACACAGATGATGAAGTCCACATTTTAAAATGGTACACACTGCTGATGCTCTATCAGTAGCACTAACACTAAGCCCTAAGAAAAAGTCTTCTTTTGAAGCTTATAGAATACAGAAAATAATTCATTTTCCAAATATCCCTGTCATAATATCATAATAAATTGGAAAGGGAAAAATACACTGTCATATATATAATTTTTTTTGAAGAAGTTCAAACGTTGAAAGCGTTAGAATTCTACAACTTTAAATTTCAAATGTGTGCCTATACCTATAGATAGCATTTTAGTAAGTAGGCATAATAGTTGAAACCTTGAGGATTAATAACAATAATTTAACTATTTGTCGCATTAAAAATATTTTATTTCTGCATTTCGTGGTCTCGGGACCGCATTTAAAATTACTTTCAAATAAGCGTAGAGTCCATAGCCACCCCCACCGCATTGCTATAGATTATATGCAACGATATTTATTTCCTAAATTAAATTAATGTTGAATAAAGTGTTTGTGTGAGTCACGTAATTAAATTCCAATAGAATTTTTGTATTTAACTATATGGGTTGAGTCATTTTACTGATAATACCTATACCTACCAGTAGTGTATAAATTGTAATAATTGTTAAGGAAAAAAATCATGGAATGGGTATATACCTGAAAATGTCCACCGTTGAGTCGAACCACTTCCAAGGCACAAGCGCCATCAAACTTAAGTCTCAATTTGTACTTTTTCCCACCATTATCATCGCCAACATTGATGGTATTACTATGTGTAATTATGTTACACCCACCACTGTGACTAAAGTCAGTAATGAAGCTGTTAAAACTATGCATTTGGTATGTCTCCGTCTCACCCATTGTTTCCTTAAAAATTGTCTCTCTCTACTCTGGAACGAAGACGTGTGTAATTACTTCATTGAATGTTGACTTAAAACCACACACAAAAATAAATCCAAAAATTCAAAGATTCAAAAATATTTCAAAAAGTTAGCACTCCAATTACTGCATATATTTTGTGTAGAATGTAGAGTCACTATGCACAGAACTTAAGGGAAGATCTCATCAATACGATAATGACATAATACTATTATTTGGTTTAGGTGTATGTTAGTGGTAGAATGACTGTTGATTTTCAAACATTCTAAATACAATTCTAGAATGGAAACAACATGATCAAAAGGAGAGAAGGTCACTCATGGGACAAAAATTCCATGTGTTTGTCCGGAGCTTTTTACTCAATAATAAAAAGGAAACTAATAAAAAAATTACAAATTGAAACAAGGTCACGTTCTATCCCTCTTGTCTGTATTGTGTTGTACTAAAATTAATGTGATTTTGATCTACATTTTCTGCTCATCATTTTACATCTATAGTCCAACTTATATACACTGCACCACTAAATAGATTCGCAGTCACAGTTGTATTTGTTGTAGTCGTAATTATTATTGTTATGTATTTGAATATCCACGGGGAAAATCATTATTATGGTATGTAAATTATTTTTAATACTTTCATCAAGTACAGTTTTCCTCTGTGCTTAACTTAACTTTTTTTTTTAGAGTCTCAATTATTATAAACGTCAACTTTAAACTGTCGCATCATGCATATGTGTATACAATAATAATTCTTGAATTAAAAATATTATTATGCTCACAACGAGTGAGTGAGGGATATGTCTAACACATTATAGAAATTGATTTTTTTGAAATTTGGTTTGTAGAGTCAAAGGTGTACAATTAGCAACACTTTCAAAGTTTCCAACTTGTGTGTGTGTGTGTAGCAAGCGTCTAAAACGAATACAAGGGAAATTTTGATGACTTTCACTGCCACAGGTAAACAGACGCAGACAGGGCAAATTAATACTTGTTTACTCGTCCTACTCGTAAATTATACAGATGCAGAAACACAAAAGAAAAACGTTTTTGCTGGGATAAATGACGCCGCGAACTCTACTACATTGCCGTGTACTGTATTTACGTCACCACTTAAACTTAACGTACATACAGGTGATGATGGGTGGCTATGTACAATGCAGTGCGCACGTGTGATTAATTTTAGTTTCGATCTTCAATTCAAATTGCGTACAAAAAAATCTCGGTATTCAAAATTCCCTTCGCTTAGGGTTAATGATAAGTTCCAAAATTTGATCCCACTCAAAAATCTCCGCTGTACTTTAAGTATGAGAGTTTTCCAATTTCACAAAAATTTGAGAAAAATTATGAGAAAATCTTTTATATAGTTTTTTCTAGTAGATGTTAATACCAGGCCCAGGTGGACAAGTTTAAATAAAATCCAAGTCACTTTCACTGTGTGTACAGTCCCAGAGTTCAATATTTAATTGAGGGGCTCAACAGGTAAGCACATGGTAAATCCACAAATGAAAATCCAAGTAAAAAAAAAACAAACTACGCAACTGAACTTGTTCACAAAGAGTGTAGAGTATTATGTGTCAATGCTATACAGCTCCATTGACAATTCACAACAGTTTTCGAGGGATATAAAAGCCACTATATAGTTAAAAGGTAGTATCTGTATTTGTGTATGGTACTGGTGCCTTAATTAATTCCTATTCTCGTTTTCATTTTTTCCATTCCAATTGTTTTGGTTCTGTGTGTCTCTTTCAACTTTGGTGGGGGATGATGTAGTAAATGTCTTGGATGGATTTGGATGGAAGGACGGAAGGAAGACGACTGACAAAAAGAGCAGAGTGGTAACTGTCTCAGGTTGGTTTTTCGAATGAGAATCAAGAATGAAGGAGACAGAACAGTGATTTTCCTTGTATAGTTTTTTTTATAGATCCTAAGATCCCCCCTTTAGTTGAGTTTGTACTTGTTGTGTATATAGTTAGAGATGTATATTCTTGACGGAACGTGCCCACAATAGACCTACTACCATTACCACTATACTACCTTCACCACCACCACCGACTGAACATGCCACTATAGTTACAAACTATATTGTTATACCAACGAAATCGTACAGGTAAAAAGAACACTGCTATCAAAATTCTGAGTATAGTAAGAGACTTTTCTGACTCTCTTCATGACTCAAGAACCTCCATAAGACTCAACTTTTCAACTTATATCTGTGTAGATATACTTTTTTGATAATAATAACTGCCGACCGTGGCACGACGTCCTCTCCTCTCCTCAATTCAATTCAACTCTCAACTCTCAACGAGCTTCGCTTCTTCGCTCTCGCAACTCTTCATGGAAAACGAAGGTAAAAGCTCAAAACGTCGCTTGACAGCATTTAACTTCTCAACTGAGGAACGAGGGAGAGAGAAGATTTACCTTTTCTCCACTATGTAACATCCACAGTCGCAGGGACACAAGAAGAACACAGCCCCAGAATGAAAATAAAAACTATGTATTTTGAAGAGTGGATTATTGTTATTGTATGCATCTAATTACATACATGCAACCAAGTCTATGAAGACTGACTGAGCACTGATTTTCAACTCGAAATTTTTACTTATTTAATATCCCAAGTCTGTAATTCCTGTGTATGTATTTCTGTATTTCTGTATTTCTGTAATTCTGCAGTTGTTATTGTCTGCTTGTAACATATAGAAGTAGACTGAGTATATAAGTAAACGGGAGGAAACGAAGCGAAACTGGAAACAATCTGTAGAATGTAGAATATAAAGAACAAGCTCAAAGTTGGAAGTTATATGGAGGGATAAAAAGGAGTTAAAGTTAACTGCAGCAGACTTGGAGATGCAGAACTTAAATCCAAGGATAAACTATACTCACTCATAGAAAAGTGTTTCGTTCCTTTTTTTAGTTGTAGTCGTCGACTCGACTCATAATCACTCGAAAAACTCAAAAGTATAAAAATAATATCAAAATCCCCCCTCTCACTCACAGAATAACAATCATTGTAGGTAGAATAGAAACTACACATGCAACACTACAATCTACGATACCGACGAGCACATTGCGCACTGTAGCTGTACTAATCCTAAGTGGATGTTGGTAATAAGAATCCAAGCATCCTATTCAGCTCTGTTGTATCCCTAATACCAATCCAATAATGACGCTCTTTGGCTTTGGCTTTGGTCATTTCCACAGTCAGTAGCAAAAGTAGAATAATGTGTAGGAGGCAGACATATAGTTAGATGTATAGTTAGAGAGTATAGCTTCGTATTATGGCTTTGGTTTCAGCTCTGATAGGATGAGCATGCGGTAAGTATATGCATGGATCTACCTGTGGGATGTCAGTAATTAGACATGTATGTGTATGGTCTCCATATCGCATATTAAAAGGGCTTATAGCTTGCACGTTCAGCTTTTCCTCCCAAAATGTAATAATTATTCTTGAGCGTCAGACTGTTTTTCATTTAGCTACGTTTTATGCAGATATGTACTCACTGTACAAGTAGGTAGGTAGGTAAGGTACTTTCATCAAAATTTGTAATTATTTTAGTATTTTACTATATGCACCGCCACCACTTGGAATTTAATTACAGATATAGTTATAATTACTAAAGTGGATGTGTATCAAAATTCAAAAGAGTTGTACTATACCTATGCGCCGACAAAAACCATGTTCAATGCCTGTGCCTACTACGAATTACCCTTGCTCCCTATCCCTACTACAGTTGAACACATGATCTACGTAGGTAGGTAGGTACGTGAAATGCCTCCATATATGCCTACAGTCTACAGTTCTGGACGTGGATTTATATATAGTATAGAAAAAGAAATGTTTTTTATTAAATTGCTACTGTGCATTATAGCGTAGTGCAGCCCAGCGCATTATTAGACAGTGGATTC
>JAQFZE010004213.1:0-11551 GCA_034695245.1 Dicyrtomina saundersi
TACTGAGTCTATTAGGCTACCCTCATTGGAGGACAGTGTTAAGTTTGTTCTTTTGAATAAATGTTTTCTTTCTCTCTCATGGTATCAATATATGTTTCAATATTTTTGTAGGTAGTGGAAATTGTTTCTTAACTACAAATGGATATGGGTCATTTTGATTCTTCACAGCCGATATGCTATTTTAGTATCAGTTTTACATTATGTATTATGTAATTAGTTTAAAGAGTGTTTAGACCCGTAATTAGGAATAGACTGTGATCGTTACGATGATCAATTTGTAATTGGTTGTGGATTAATCCACAAAACCGTAAATGTTTAGTACTAAAAACTGATGGGCAAAATGACATGTCATCCCATCGTCTGATTGATACGGTGACTGATACAGATTATTTTATTTTTACAGACTGAATAAAAATAGTGTAGAATTTTATGTTTGTAATTGAATAAAATTAAAGTTTTTTATGTAACTTAAAAAGTCTAGCTATTGTAAAATTTATTAATTTTATTTATAAATTAATTAATAAAATTCTTAGTAAAAATCTAGTTATAGAAGTTTAGAATAAATTATTGCATTCTTAGTACTTGTTTCAACTACAGGAAAACTGTAAGCTTCTATTTTGAATTGCGTTTGTGATCGTTTTCCAGTGCAGTGTTATGCGTAGCGTAAATTATGTGCTAATCAGTATAATATATCTTTTATAAATACCTCCCGAGTCCCGAAATGATTAATGTTGTAAGTAATTAAACTTTCAAATTTTATTATCTTCACATTTCACACCGTACATTAGGACATTAACAATTTTACAATCCTAAATAGAAAATATTATTTATCATTTCTGACATTTTCTGAATTAACACTATATAATATCGCCTGTGAAGAACCAAAATGACCCGTATATCTAATTGAAGCGGGAATCAAATCGAGCTATGACATAAAAACAAAATAAGAAACAGGCGTAAAATTTTAATTAGGATTAGGAGTTTTTGAAAAATGTAAAGTGTTCTATTTACATGTTTTCAAAATATGCAAAACGTAATGATTCTATGTGTTTGAAAAGTGTAAAATACTTTATTTACATATTTTTGAAAACTGTAAAATGTTCTATTTAAATGCGTTCAAGACATGTTTCAATATTTTAGTAGATAGTGGATATTGTTTTTATCTAAAAATGGATATGAGTCATTTTGGTTCTTCACGGACGATATGTAACTTTACACTTCGACTAGCAATATTCAGCAAGTTGGTTAGTTTAGTGTTTATAAGTAATTCACATTCTATACATTACAGATTAAGTGAAATTAGAAACAAGGAAGAAGACTTAAAAAGAAAAAAGAACAGGAAATCAAACCATGTGGTGCTCGTGCTCTTTTATATGCTACCACATTTGGTTATTTCGAAAGCATCATGTTTTCATAACGATGGTTCAAATCCTGGCTCCTGTCCTCATCATTGTACTCCTTACGATAAATTCTCATCAATTGTACGTCAAAGCACGCGTCGTTCAGCAGACCAGTCAACTTCTTACTGAGCAGGTAGGTACTTTAATTAATTAACAGCTAATTTTAGGTAGAAGTAATGTTACATGCGCTGTTGCTGGTATTACTAGTATTTCGTCTGTGAAGAACCAACATGATCCATATCCAATTTGAGCTACAATCTAAATGAGCTATGTCATAAAATCAAAATACGAAACATGCGTAAAATGTTAAATACGAGTTTTTGAAATGTACAAACAATTTTATTTTGCATGTTTTTGAAATTCACAATATTCTATTTACATATTTTTGAAATGTGTAGAATGTTCTATTTCTACATTTTTAAAAAGTGCAAAATATTCAATTTAGATGCCTTCAAGACTTGTTTCAATATTTTTGTAGATAGTGGATATTGTTTTTATCTAAACATGGAAATGGGTCATTTTGGTTCTTCACATACGATTTTGTTATTAAACTAGTTTATATTATTCAGTTAGCTCTGCCGTGCCGTCCTAATTAATTTATTCATCACTCCCACAGCAACTTTATGACAGCGTCCTTAGTCCTGATTGCACTGCAAATACTCAAATAATAACATTCTACGCTCCTCCAAGTGACCAAGCCCAGGCTAAAATCATAATTGACAAAGTACAAAAGACTTATTTAACTAAGAATAAAAAATTAAAGTTTTTGCAAGTGACTGATAAACTTGAAATGATCAAAGTTTCTGTCATTCACCACGCTCTGGAACTCACTGAGTGCTACATCGGTGGAATTGTATTTCGAAATATACCAGAAATTAAAAAACGAAGACTTCTACCATCTGCTAATAAACAGCTTTCAGCAATTCGAACCATTGCCGAGACACCTTACGTCATTCTCAATGCTACGGATTCTATCAGCACCAACAATTTCAGTGAAATTACTAATGTCAATAATAGTGTGGGCCGTGGTATCAACATAAGCAATTTAAACGGGATTGGCAGTGGCAGTGATATTGTTAAAACTACTGAAACTGAAAACTTAACCACTAGCTATGACTTTAATGCTGCCAATACGAGAAAACAAAGGCGAAGAAGACGTCGCGAAACTTCTGAATCTGAAAATAGTAAGGAAAATTTTGGTAAAAATGCTAATAATAATTCCCCCAACGATACAAGCGGAAATTTAGGAAGGGGAGGACGGGGTGAATTTCAAGTGACAATTAGAATGGCAAGTTTCATTCCGCAAGAAGTGGAATCAGGGATGACTCATTCGCTCTACTTTGATTATGATTATCGTAAGTCATGTTTGAAGTTTATTTTTAAAAAACCATTTTTAAAGTCGTACTACAAGAAGATTTATAAATTCTTATTTGCGATGTCATCAGATGGACGTTAACTAATTCGATTTAGTTGAGCAGTGTAATTTAATTGCATTCTTTTTGGCAAATTTGCAGCTCGAGACTATACTGCATTTTTGGGAATTCAGCTCGCCGTGAGCAAAGCATTTATGGAGATGCTTGATGATACACTTCAGCCAAGCAGTTCCATCGGTCCCCCTGCCCCTACACTTTTAGCCCAAGTAATTATTTATTAAATTGCCTACATGTATAATAATTAGTAGTACATACACATTTTTTTTATTGCTGAGATGACCAAAATTTCAAATTCGTAAGGCTGCTCCCGCAAAAGTATAAATTACTATTTTAATTAATGCATTTTTGAATTTTTGATGAACGAAAATTTGTATTGTTACTAATTATGACAATTATTTACAAAAACTTTTCTTTTTCAGACCGATTTCAGCATACAGCCATTTCCATTCCCAAGTCTGTACCGCTATTCACCAAAGTCAGAAGATATTCAGCCGCTGTACAGTATTGTAACCATCACTCTGGTCCTTGGACAAACTTTCATGGTCTTTTCTCTAATCCGTGGGCCTGCATTTGATAAAGAAACTGGATTTCGTGTATTAAAATATTTTATATTTATATTTAATGCACAACTTATTTTAATGCGTTATATAATATATTTTTTTAAATGTTTATGTAAAGCATAATGTGATAAATTAAGTATGTAAGTACTTGATGATCTAATTCGTGTTGTTTAAAGACATACTTAAAGTTAATGGGCTTGCCACGTGTAGCCTACTGGATCTCTTGGTTTCTCAACGAGCTCATCATTCGGCTGATTGTGATCACATTAGAAATTGCCATGCTATTCACAAACTTATCCACTGATAGAATTTCATTAATTCAACGTGGGGATTTTTCAGTGTGGATAGTTTTTCTTTTACTTTATAATATGGCTTCGATTGGTTTTCTTGTATTTATTGCTTCTTTTTGTAAAAGAGGTAAATGGATTTAATTTTAAATTTTACATAATATTTACTCAGATAAATTTGTTAACTATTTTTCGTACGTCGTACACATGTTCTAACTGAGGTTTTTTTTCAGTTTTAATTTTTATTTGGATTAACATTACAATTATAGGCATTGTTGGCATTTACATCAGTGCAACAATTTGGCTCCTGTCCTACTACTTTGGAGATTTATTTCTGTCCACAAATTTCTTCTATCTTGAGTATCGTGTAGGAAAATATTTTATGTGTCTAAATCCGAATAGTGCCCTTATTTTAGCATGTCGAATTATGACTATGGAATGTGAGTTTAAGTAAATTAAATTTTTATATCTAAATATCTTTAATAATTATTGTTTTGGAATTTTGACCAAATTTTGAAATTTTACTGTTTTTTTCAGTGGGGGGAGTTGAATGGGAAACAGTCATAATGAAGCAAGACGAAAACGATCTGCTGTTAGTGGAAATAATGGGAATACTAGCATTCGATATTTTTCTATATTTCTTTTTAACGTTGAACGGAGACGCACTCATGCCGGGAGCATACAGTGTCAAGATTTGGCAACATTTTGGATTATCTCTTCGGGTAATTTTAAAGAATATCAATATAATATCACCTCTTAAATATTAACGCCATCTTTCAATGTTCATCGATTCCTAATTATTTTTTGCAATATAATTTGAAGGTTCGTTGCTTGGATTTTTGGAGACGTCGAAAGTTGGGTTGTAAGCGTCTTTTGGAACAAGAAGCATCAGTCTCTGCTTTGTCGGAACCAGTCGGTGTGAACGATATTTTATTTTCTAATGTGACAGTGTCTTATGGCGATAATAAGACGACTGTCTTAAAAAATTGTAACTTACAAATCCTTGAAAAAACTAGTACTGCCGTTATTGCACCCAGTGGCGCTGGAAAAACTACCCTTGCGAGACTTATTTGTGGTGAGATATATATTATAAAATATATATCGTCTGTGAAAAACCAAAATTACCCATATCCAATTTAGGCTACTTACAATCGAAAATCGAAATGAGCTATGTCTTAAAAACAAAATGAGAAACATGCGTAAAATGTTAATTACGAGTTTTTGAAAGGTGTAAAATGTTCTATTTGCATGTTTTTGAAAAGTTGCAAAACGTTCTATATAGAATGTTTTTGAAAAGCGTAAAATGTTGTATTTACATATTTTTGAAAAGTGCTCAATGTTCTATTTAAATGCTCTCAAGACATATTTAAATGTTTTTGTAGATAGCTAATATTGTTCTTACCTCAAAATGGAAATGGGCCATTTTGGTTCTTCACAGGCGATATATCATATATAATGTTAAGCTATAGCTCTATAGTATAGGCAGTTATTCAGTTATCTATCATAACCATGACACATCACAGTCTAGTAACATGTTTTTAGCTGATTAAAAAATTTGATTCTTTAAGTACCTGTTTTTTCTGAAATTTATTGTTTTATTTTGTACATTTTAGGAGCATTTCCTCCAAGTGCAGGACAGGTAACGGTTGGGGGTTTTGATTCGACGATAAATAGAACAAACACAAGAAAACTGTTGAGTTTATGTCCAGCAGAAAATTTAGTATGTAGTTACATAACAACTCTGGAGCATCTCAAGTTAATTGGGCGGGTAAGTTTAATGTAAAGTACCTACCTAAATTTGACATTTTTATGCGACTGACTGACTGAGCTCCGCTTGCTACTAATCTAACTGATCTAACCTAAGTTGATATTCTAACTTTCTCAAAAAAAACTATAGCTTCGGGGACAGCGTAGAGCAAGAATTCATCGTAAAGTGAAAGAAATTTTAAAAGGCTTGGCTCTGCATGATTGTGCTCATCGTTTTCCAGATGATTTAGTTACAATTCAAAAAAGAAAACTGTGCATTGCTATGTCGTTGATTGGAAAAAGTGATGTAAGTTTAAAGAAAGGACCTAAATTTCAATTTTTTATTTTCTGTGCTAATATTTCCATCTGTTCTACTGTTCTACTTACGACGGACACCTCAATAATAGTTTAAAACCCCAGTTAATATCTTAAAATATATGGTAAAATGAATGATGTACAGATCGTTGTAATGGATTGTCCTACGCGGGGATTTGATCGTGACCAAGTTACGCCTATTTCCAGGTTCATTAAGGTAAATTTCAATTACATATTTAATGTATTTGTAATTTATTCTAAGCTAATACTGTATTAAGTACTCAAGTTAAGATTAATTTCAGTGACGTTGCCTCTGTAGTATGTAACTTGCTGTTGGCTGTTACTTTAATCGTTTATGTGTAACTTAATGTTATTGTTTTTGTTTTGATCGGTGTACCTTTGATTTGGTATAGGAATATTGTGGGCACAAAACGTTAATATTTCTCACACCAACATTAGGAAATGCCTACACATTTGCTGACCGCATCGCCATTCTAACTAATGGACGAATTTTAGGCTCTGGCACTAAAGAACAGTTAGAGTCCTGCTTAAGTAAGAATAAAAGCACCTACTAATACTAATATTCTATATATCGTCTGTGAAGAACCAAAATGACCAATATCCAATTTTAGCAACAATCAGAATGGGCTATGTCATAAAAACTAAGAAAAAAATGAGAACCATGCGTAAAATGTTAATTATGAGTTTTTGAAAAGCGTAAAATGTTAATTATGAGTTTTTGAAAAGCGTAAAATGTTTTATTTTCATATTTTTCAACAATGTAAAATGTTCTAATTCCTTGTTTTTGAAAATGTGCAAAAATGTTCTAAATCCATGTTTTTAAAAAGGTGCAAAATGATCTAAATTTATGTTTTTGAAAAGGTGCAAAATTTTCTAATTGCATATTTTCGGAAAAGGTGCAAAATGTTCTAATTCCATGATTTTTAAAAGTCTAAAATGTTCTATTTTCATGTTTTTGAAAAGTGTGTAAAGTGTTCTATTTACATGTTTTTGAAAAGGTGCAAATTGTTCTATTTTCATGTTTTTTAAAAGTACAAATCATTCTATGTAAATGCTCTTAAGACATTTTTGAATGTTTTTGGAGATAGTTGATAATATTTTTAGCTAAAAATGGATATGGATCAGTTTTTCATTTTGGTTCTTCACTCACGATATACTGCTATACTGCTATAATATGTTATCGATTATGTTAAATATTAGAGATCGGCTACCATCTTCAGTTAGTGCTAACTTCAACTGCGTCCGCCGACGCGGTCATATCTTCCCTTCGACAACACATGCCTGCGTCAGAAGTCCTTGATAAGGAATCGCTCCGAATTCAAAGCACTCTTGAAATGTCCGAAATTGACGTAGTGCAAAGTATTGAACTTGACAAGCTGAGTTCATTGGCAACTTATGGATCCATTACATCGGGTATTTCCGGTGCGGGCGCCGGTGCTAGTGGTGGCGCGTCTGCCAAAAATAGTCTGGGCATTGAAATCCTCGGCGCTGCTAGTCCCGCTAGTGATCCTCGACGAGTGGCTCATGTCCCTTCCCCAATCGTATTCAATGTGGATGACGAATATTTCGACGCTCCTTCAAAGCAGTTTTCCGCATCGGCGGGGAGTGGAAGTGGAGATAATAAGATTGACTATCCAAACTTTGATGAATTATTTCGAGATCCACGAAAACCAAGCAACTCCATAACACTCTTTCTCCCCACAACTCACCTTGCTGAATTTCATAATTTTTTTCTTGTTCTTGAAGCTCAATTACAAAATCCCAAAAATAATAACATTGAGAGTTTCCATCTTGTGCCTTATACGATGCAGTTGGCTTATGACGAGTAAAATTTATAAAAGCATTTTTTAAAAGTATTGTATGATTTTGTATTGTTATTCGGTTTAATAATTAATTTTTCTTTATAAATCCAACAACAGAATTGAAAACTATATGAAATTAAATGAGGCGAAGGAAAGCTTTGGAATTCAAGGATCGAATGAAATCACGGAAGTTAATTCAAAAATGTTTCCCTTACATTTAATAGAGCGACTCAAATTCAAAGGATGCCAAAGATTTAAATCACAAATTTATCAGCGAATTGCATTTATGCGGTCCATCTGGATGCTTTCAGCGTTGCGGGTGCGTTTACGATTTTTAAGGCTACTTTTGTGGACCTGAATTATTTTTATTACTAGCATTTTCTGTGGTGGCTTCACCGTTACTGTTGTTAGGTTAAATTATTAATTCTTTGTTTGCCCATTTTATACAGTTTATTGTGCCGTTAATACTTGTGACATTAGCTGTGAGAGCGACACAACTTGACTTTACAACTAAATTAGAGGGGCGCCTCGTAAGAAATTCATTAAGGGGTTTCGTGAACCCTGTTGTTCTCATCCAGCATTCTTGGACCTCTGTTCCAGTAAGCTATGCAGTAGTGGCTAGTTAAAAATCCAAATGTTGGAAGTTGTTTCCTAAATTATATCGTCTGCGAAGAACCAAAATGACCCATTTCGAATTTAACCTACGATCAGAATGAGCTATGTCATAAAAACAAAGTGAGAAACATGCGTAAAATGATAATTAGGAATTTTTGAAAAGTGTCAAGTGTTGTATTTACATGCTTTTGAAAAGTGTACAATGTTCTATTTACATGTTTTTAAACATTGTACAACGTTTTATTTACATGTGTTTGAAAATATGCAAAAATGTCTAATTTCATGTTTCTGAAAAGGTGCAAAATGTTCTAATTCCATGTTTTCGGAAAGGAGCAAAATGTTCTAATTCCATGTTTTCGGAAAGGTGCTAAATGTTCTAATTCCATGTGTTTAAAAAGTGTTAAATGTTGTATTTACGTATTTTTGAAAAGTGCAAAATGTTCTTTTTAAATGAGCTCAAGACATATGTATTTGAATATTTTTGTAGATAGCTGGTATTGTTTTTAGCTAAAAAAGGATATGAGTCATTTTGGTTCTTCACAGACGATATGTATGTAGGTGTGTCTAAGGCTCAAATTCCATGTTTACTAATTTATTTACTATTAATCATTTTTCACTATTTACTATGTTGTACACAGTTTAGTGGCCAGGCATTGGTTCCCTACTACAAAGAACAAGTTGAACCTGCCAAAGTGCGTATTTTAGAATCTACGGAAACATTTCAGTCTATTATAAATTCATTCGGAAATGACGTCGAAGAAAAACTAGCTGCTACGTATGTGGTTGGGGCGGACATTGTATCTACGACCTCGGCCACTGCCATGTTTTCCCCCATTGCATTTCACGCTGCTCCCATTTCCCTCAGTATTCTTGTAAACGCCGTTATACAATTAAAGTATCCCGGATTCTCTGCTCAAATTTCAAGCCATCCAATTCAACCGTTTAGATTAGTAGGTTGACGATATTTATATTTTAGTTAACCTGTAAACTTTTAAGGTTTTGCAGTAATATTATTCAAGTTTATATACGTATAATTCCAATAGATATTTTAATATTTTTCTAAATTACTGATTTTGCGTGTTTTTGTTTGGAATTCTTCTGTAGGAGATTTTAAATTTCTATTTTGAGAAAACCACCAAAAGTTTTGATCTTGACCCTGCTCAGTCTCTTGCAATAATTACATCCTTTGGCTTCTTTCTGTTCACGTCTTCTTTTATCTTACAACCGATAACTGAAAATGTTTTAATGGTAAGTTTCCATATTTTGTATTTTGAATTTAACTTTTACTATCAATTTTTCAAATTTTAATCGAATTCGAATATGGTCAAAATTCAAAACAAAATCGTCTGTGAAGAACCAAAATAACCTATTTCCATTTTTAGCTAAAAACAATATGTACTATCTACAAAAAATATTGAAATATGTCTTGAAAGCATTTAAATAGACCATTTTGCACTTTTCAAAAACATGCAAATAGAACAATTTGCACTTTTCAAAAACATGTAAATATAACATTTTACACTTTTCAAAACATGTAAATAGAACAATTTGCACTTTTCAAAAACATGTAAATATAACATTTTACACTTTTCAAAACATGTTAATAGAACATTTTGCAATTTTCAGAAACATGCGAATAGAACATTTTACACTTTTTAAAAATTCCTAATTAAAATTTTACGCATGTTTTTCATTTTGTTTATATGACATATAGGTCATTTTGATTCTAGCTTAAATTGGAAATGGGTCATTTGGGTTCTTCACAGACGATATTTAATTTTGTTGTTTTATTGTGTAATCATTTTATATCCATATTTTTTGTGACTCATTTTGTTTAGTTAAAAAGGCTGCAGCTAAATACAGGACTAAGTGCTATTAGTTACTGGTTGAGTTTTTTCGTAATAAATATGATGTGGACAAGTATTTTGGCTGGAGCAATTGTAGGGATTTTAGTTTGGGTCCCTCCCCACGTGGCTTTCACAAATTGGCACTTTATGGGTACTTTATTTTTTAAATTTTAACAATATTTAACCTGCAATCATTTTATGTAGATTTTTTTCAAATGTGTGATTGCCTGTTGCTTGCTTACAAGTTAATAATAATTTATTTGTTCAATTCAATTTAAAGTCTCATTGTACCCCTCTTTTATTTTCACAGTGTATTGCTACTTTTACATGATTGTGGCCGGGGCAAGCTGTACAATACAATCGTATGCACTATCCTTTGTTTTTATGCAACCGAAGACAAGTTATTTTGCAATGCTTTCTTACAATCAAGTTGCGGGTATGGATTTATTTATGTACCTAAAATTAATTACCGAAATACCGCCGATTATGCTACCTTTACTTAATTAATTTTTCCTAATTTCCTTCTGTGTGTCTAGGACTATTTCTGTACATTTTCAATTCATTTTTTGGAGGACTTGAAGGGACAATTATAAAATATTTAAGTCGCCTGTTCCAGCCTTTCAACGTCCCCATGGGCTTCTTCAATTTATTCTCAACTGCCATCCAAAAGTCCAGGTGTAAATTAATGGATCCAGCTGTACGGGATGCGATTTGCAGAGCGAATTGGGATCCGGAATATGATTTTGGTGTAATTGGGGACCGTGTGGATAAGACATGCTGTGGTTTGTATTTTTATTTTTTCTATTTTACTACATGATTGATATTGATACTGCTTAAAGAGAATGAAATCCACATTATGAAAATGTGTAATATTAGATATCCTAAGTTAATAGTCAAAATGACCGATATTCAATTTAATCTATAACTGTAAAAGTGTAAAACGAGCTATAGCTTAAAATTCCATAAATAAGGTGGATGCGTAAAATGTTAGTGGCGAGTTTTTCTAAAGTCTAAAATGTTTCATTTGAGTGTTTTTTTAAAGTACGAAACATTTTGTTTTTGCACGTTTTTGAAATTAACAAAATGTTCTATTTACATGCTTTTGAAGAGTGCAAAATTTTTCATTTGAATGTTTTTGAAAAGCATGAAATATTTTATTTTCACGTTTTTGAAAAGTACGAAATATTTTATGTTAGCAAATTTTCAAAATAAGTAAAATTTTCCATTTACCTACATGTTTTTTAAAAGTTCAAAATGTTCTACTGATTTAATTTCGGGATAAAGACGATGTTTTAGTTTTTTTATTTTTGTAGATAGTGCATTTTGTTATTATCTGAATACAGATATATGGGTCATATTTTAAATCTTAACTGGCGGTGTCATATAAAATGAAGCTTATATAACTAATAATTATCCCTAATTTGAAATTTAAAGCGTAATTTTTTTGCTTAACAGTGCGTTTCAGTAAATGGGACTCATTTGATGACACAATTTGGGGATATTTACGAGTCACTCAGACAAATAA